>JAYXIM010041504.1:0-17643 GCA_037575425.1 Anastrepha fraterculus | reverse complement strand
GAAGGAGTGTCTTACATTGCCGCCAATCTTTTAATGAGATTGCTAAGTAGTATCGTATTATCTTATGGTGGGTTTCAGGCACAGAGATATACCAGGGAACTGTAGGGCAGACCAACTGACAAGAGAAGGTACCTGTATGCCTCTCGCCACTAGTAATCTTCGTATCAAGGACGCAGTAATCAGTTATGTAAATTAAAGATGGATTAGTGCCAATACTTGTGAAATTGCTAAGCAAACATGGCCAAGGTTAAATCAACGTCTATCCAAAATATTATTAAATTATATTGAGTATACTTCAAATTAGGACCTTAGTAATGGCCCTCATAGGATATTGTCTCATAGGCAATCATGGAATTAGCTTAGGCGTTTACATGCATGATTTCTGTCATAGCTGCAAAAATGAGGAGGAGTTGGAAACAATTCAACATGATATTTAAGATCCTTCAATTTCCGAACATTGTGTTTTCTGACGAGAAAATTTTTCAAAGTGAGCAATTCGTCAACTCCCAGAACGATAAGCGTTATACAAGAATTTGAATCATCGATTGACACCAGAATGCGGCACCCGCCACAGGTAATAGTTTGGACCGCTGTCAACGTTTTCATCGAGACTGGCGTCAGCGCAAATGCGCAATATTATCAGGAAAGTATTCTGGAGGTTTCTTTGAAGCCGTGGGCAGACAAGCATTTCGGTCACTCGGCACCGTCTCACAAAGCTCGAGTGAGCCAGAATGGCCAAAAAACAACGTTCCGAACTTCATAACGTCCACACAATGGCTCTCAAATTCTCCAGGCGCGAATCCGATGGATTATTCTCTTTGGGTCATTTTGGAGAGCAAAGTCCGAACTAAAGAATTCACCAGTCTCGAGGCGCTGAAAAAAGTCAATGTCCGCGAATGGGCCAAAATACTTGCAAGTCACATTCGGGCAGCTTGCGATTCATCTCAAGGTCATAGTGAAGGCAAAAGGTGGTCATATCGAGCACAAGTAAATTGATTCTTAATTTTGGATTATTTTCACAGATTTTATACTTCGAATTGAATAAAAGTAATTTTTCGAACTAAATTTATGGCATTTTTAATTGGTTACACTACGAGGCGCCGCACCCTGTACTGCTTAATGAATATTTGTGATATATACACTTTAGGTATCAAAAACGTTTTACTCTTTGTCAAAAGCTCAGGATAGTTGAATATGGGAAAGGAAATGTAGCCCAGTACCTGCGACTCACAACGGAACCATTTCGTGGTCTAAGTGGCATCGCTGTCTCTATGTGCGATGCAGCTGCCAAACCTACCCAAGTGCCTGAGATGTTCGTAAATGCCACAGGTCCATCTCACATTGATCAGAAATACCAACAATAGGCAATGATGTGTTATGGGCAGAAGAGGAAGTAAATCCGTGTCAGACAAGCAAGGAACTGTCAAGTATTCTTAACCGATGTTGATCGACTATCCAAGTACATTTGCAAAAAATTGGTAAAACAAATAGAGCAGGTGTTTGGGTTCCGCATAATCTCTCTGAAGAAAACAGAGTTAACCTAACCACACCATGCAACTTTTTGCTTTAACGGTACAATAGAGAACCGTTTTGTTATTACGTGATCAATGCAGATGAAAAATTGGTCTTTTATGACAATCAGAAACGCAAAAGGCAGTGGCTCTCTCCGATTGAACCGCAAAGAAGGACTGCGAAGACTGATTTTCATCCGAAAAAGGCACTTTTGTGTGTTTTAAAGTGCTTAATCCTGGACAAACTGTTAAGGCAGACCTTGAATGTAACCAATTAAATCGAGTAAACCAATTGTTAATGTAAAAATATCCAGCGGTTATCAGTAGAAAAAGAGTTATTTTCAACACCATAATGCAGAGCCACACTGCGCAAGAAAAACGCTAGAAAAAGTTAATGGATTAGGGTGGGAAGTGTTGCCCCACACCTCATGTTTTGGTTTTGTTCGTTGTATAATATTCTTGTTGACTTTAGTATTTTGTTCACAAAATTGGAGGATAGAGACCCTCTTCTTCGCTATATCGTCTTCTATCTCGTTTACTTCAATTTCCTTATGGCTTTGAACCCATTTGAAATGGGGCTAAGAACTTGCTGCCAACCTTTCTACTGCCTCTCTGCTCTGAAGAACGATCTTGGACTTTACACTAAACGTTGTAATTGTTTTAATGAATGCCTGAATTTCTATGTAAAAGTAAGCATAGGAGTTGGAGCCACTAGTATCACAAGCTAGGTCTGCTGCTTTTCTAACTGCAAAAGCCTCTGCCCGGAATAAACTGCAGTGATTCGAACTATATTTTAATAAAAATGTGGTGGTGTGCTTATAATTTTACAACAGGGTATATATTAGAAGAAAACATAGGTGTGTAACAGCCTTTAAATACTGTCACACACCTATGCTTTCTTATATACAGTTAACATTTTCAAAAAAATCGATTTTTTTTATTTTATTTTCTTAATGTACATACATATATTTAAGAATACATACAGAAAATCCAATATCGTTCCGGATTATATTTGCGAAGTTCCAGGCAAATTTGAAAAGGCGTTTCAGAGTGCTTGAAAGTACAAGGCCGGAGCGACAGCGCGTTTTTCTCCAAATGGTGTTTTCAAAGTCGGTAACCAACATTATTCGAAAACGGCTAAGCCGATTAGTCTCGAATTTTAACACGAGCGTCTTCAATATATTTTCTAGTAATTAATCAAAGACTTATTTCTCACCGATAAATATATTTTTTATAAACAATTTAAGGCCGAAATTTTAGTCAAAAATCGAGAAACCGCCATTTTGTCAAAAAAATTTATTTTGCTTATTCCTTCGGTTATTTACTATATTCAATCACATGTTTGCTTTGTTATTTCAGAGGATCCAGTTCAGAGAAATCGTGGTCACTGCAAAATGTCTTTTTTGAGAGGAGCTCGCCGAGACCAGCTGTAGCTCCTTTCTAAATAAATATTTTTACTAATATTAAGTCTGAAAATACGGTACAGTACAGTACAAAATAACATAATATGTATACAAATTTTAAGATCAATAAAATTAAAAGTTTTCTCAGAAAAAATTCTGGAAAATTCGCTTTTTTCGGCCTTCTAACTGGATATAACACCTTAAGGCAAGTATAAGAAATTGATTTGAGTAGGTGATTTAAACCCTGCAGTTATAATATATTTTTTCTTAATTTTTCATGTAGCACAAAAAGGCAAAAAATGAATTAAATTTAAGTAGACGCAACAAAGCTCTTTAACATTTCCAGCAACTAAAATTGTATAACATTCGCAGTTGGGTCTAAAGCTAATTTCGTTAAATTAATTTTTTTACGCTCCTTTTTGTGCTTAAATATGCTGATATGACGATTTTTTCGCTTTAATAAAAGCAATGTAATAAACAAAGTAAACAAAAAGTGAAAACTGTGGGTAAACTATGTATGAAAAACTTTAAATGACGTTATGGCTGAAAGTATAAAAGCTTTTGTAATAATTTTTTTTTTATATTCTGTGCCAAAGACACTTTTATTGTTAAAAAAAATATTACACATTAAACAAATATTTTTATTTTGCATATTTCCACAACTTTGAAAAGTTTATTAAACAATTTTTTTTTAATATCTTCTCTACTTTTGAAAAGCTCATTAAACAATGTGTTTTAATATTTTCAAAACTCATGAAAAATTTACAATATTAAACATCTTCTTTAATATTTTCACAACTTTTGAAAGAAATTAAAGAAAATAGATCAAAGAAACGTTCTTTTTTTAATATTTTCACAACTTTTGAAAAATGTATTAAATTTTTTTTCCAATTTTCAAAATAGACAAAGAAACATTTTTTTTTTTAATATTTCCACTCCTTTGATAAGTTATTAAGCAATTTTTTTTTAATCTTTGCATCTTCTTAAAAAATTTTAGTAACAGTTTCTTCTAATATTTTCACAACTTTTGAAAAGTTTATTAAACATACTTTTTAATATTTTCACTCCTTTGAAAAGTTTATTAAATTTTTTTTTTTCAAAATAGACAAAGAAACATTTTGTTTTAATATTTTCACTCCTGTGCAAAATTTATTAGACAATTTTTTTTTAATCTTTCCAACTTATGAAAAGTTTATTAAACACCTTTTTTAATATTTTGACAACTTTTGAAAGAAATTAGAGCGACTAGACAAAGAAACATTTTTTTTTTATTTTCACACCTTTCAAAAGTTTATTAAATTTTTTTTATTTTTTCAAAATAGACAAAGAAACATTTTTTTTAATATTTTCACTCCTTTGAAAAATTTATTAAGCATTTTTTTTTTAATTTTCGAGACTTCTTAAAAGTTTATTAACAGTTTTTTTTATATTTTTTTTTAATATTTTTACAACTTTTGAAAAATGTATTAAATTTTGTTTTTTTTTAATTTTCAAAATAGACAAAGGAACATTTTTTTTTTTAATATTTTCACTCCTTTGAAAAGTTTATTAATTTTCTGTTTTTAATCTTCGTAACTTCTGAAATGTTTATTAACAGTTTTTTTTTAATATTTTCACAACTTTGGAAAAGTTTAATAAACATCCTTTTTAATATTTTCACAATTGTTTAAAGAAATTAAAGAAAATAGACATTTTTTTAATATTTTTACTCCTTTGAAAAGTTTATTAAACAATTTTTTTTTAATATTTTCACAATTTTTGCGCAGTTTATAAATAAATTTGCTACTCCTTAGTTAAATCTTTTAATTACCAACATAAAGCGAAATTTTAATTTTACCTTCTCAAGCGAATGACGCATTTACTTCTTTCCTTATAGTGATTTTTTAATCAAATTATAGTTATTGCGCCTGTTATGCTGACTTTTCGTATTAGGCACTGCTATTCTATTTTTTTTATGTTAAATATTTGTATACACCTTGCGAATAGTGTAGAATGGTCCTCCCTCTCAGTGTTTTGACATTTCTCAGCCAATACTTCAATCCACTCGCATGTACATTCACCTATTTTTCTCCCACGTAATGTTGTACTTATCAAAGGCAAAAGCTTAATAAGCAACTATCTACTCGTAAATATTAAAAAATAACAACAACGCTGAATGTTGTGAGCACTTCTGTCGCCGCTTGAGTTGCTTGTGTTGGCGAAAATAACACTTTTACACACCAGCGCGGTTGGTTCCCTTAATATAAAAAATAGAGTCATGCACAAGTGATTAATATGGGTAAGGCCGTTGTAGGTATTTTCATATGTTTTTGTTGTGTTTAATGACAAAATTTTAACATTTTGCTGGCTTTGGGTTTTCATCATACTAGAGCCGTGCAAAATGAATTTATTTTGCGCATTTGCAACACCCAATGGGTGATTGGTGATTAGGAAGCCAAGCTGATGTCATTTATTATGCCTTTCATATATTCATATAACCCAACATATGTGAAAGCAACTTTTTTGTAAACCACGCAAATCTTAATTTTTTTACACAAACGCAGCTATTTTTGGATTTCATCTGCTATTCTTTTATTTGTAGTTGCATTTTTTCTTCAATGATCTACATTTTTCTCCTTGCAAATTGTGATATTAAAAATTTCCTTAACAAATTACTGTTTCAGGCCGAATTCATCGCCCATCAATTGCAAATAATTGGCAGTTCAAAAAAACATACTAACTGGGTCAACAGGCAACAAGCAACAGCGCTCAACGAAACCGATCAACTCCAGCAACCATCAGCACACGTCAAGCCGGAAAGGTTTATCCGCCCGTTAAAATGCAATATCGTAATAAATTTATAATAAAAGTAAAAGTTTTAGTTAAGTAATAAAAATTTATTCATCTTTCAATCCAACTTTCAAACAAACATAACGCCCAACACTTGTCCTTTTCATTTTCATAAAGAATTTATGGCCATTAATAAGTTTAAAATTGATTAATTCTGCCGCAAACATAAACATCTCTTACTTGCCAGCAGTTTGAGTGTATTTGTGGGTATGCGCAAGCAGTTTGTAACGCCTCACACTTTGCACCACATCAGTCATGGCGGTCAGACCGAAAACAAAAAGCAGATTAATTGATTTTTAACTCATTCAGCAATTCAACAAAATTTCATTGATTGATAAGTACGAGCACAGCACCAAACAATGGGCAATTAAGCGCGGGTTATTGGTGTACAATGAATGCCTCTAGGAAAAATGGTACCGAGTAGGAAAGCCAAAGCATAGGCAAATTATGGATTTTTGGTTCGCCCACTCTTTTGCATCACTGGTGAACCTCTACAGTAATCAGTAGTGGGAATAGTGATACCTGTATGTGCAAGTCAAAGTACCTATAGTCAAAGCAAGGGAGTAAGGCACAAAATCGCTTATCTTGCATGTTATAATGGTGGCATCGAGAGTTTACAATCCTTTCTAATGGAATAACTAAGCTAGTATCTCCACTCGAGATAGACAATTTTTTATCGAATGTAGTATATAAACCGCCTATTATTTAATTTTTTACCATAAATTCTCTTAATTTCATTTTTTCCAAAAGTTCTGGACAACCAAAAGGCCCATCTAAGATGTTTGATATGATTAAGACAAATAGAAATAAAAATCTGCTGTGGGCGCGATTGCATGGGTAAATTTCAAGGTGAAAAGAATTATTCCATACCCTTTTTCCCTTTTTCATTGATGTTATGTAGTGAGAATTGCTGGTTGGAAGAATAATTTCACAATTTTCATGTACAGGGTTGCCCATATTCGACGGACCCGACGGATTTCGATGACTCTTTGGGCCCATTCCAATCGACGAGGCTTGTCCGCAGGCAACAATCTTTGCGTCAATTGAATCTTATACGGCAATAAATGCAAACCAATGCGGATAATTCGTTGTAAAGTGGTCCGAGCAATGCCCAACTGCTGAGAACGGCGATTTTGGGATGTCCTTGGCGACGCCTTGGTCGGTTTTGATTTGGCCTCTTTGGATTAGAAAGAGCATCACCAGTTGAAAACCTTTCATACAAACGTTTATTGGTGTTCTTAGAAGCCACACTTTTCACATAATTGAATTTTTTATACGCACGTTGAGTTTTCTCAATTGACTTCTTTTATTGAATGTAAATTTCAACAATTTGGGAGCGCTCGCGTGGCGTGTACTGTTCCATGGTAAAAATTAGTTTGGAGTGACGCTTCCAACGCTGTATGTCATTAAGCGATCTGACGTCTTTGTCAAAAGATACAGGGTTGCCAGATGGGTCCGTCGAATATTGGCAAACCTGTACTAAGATATCCAACCGAAAAGGTGGAAGTACTGGAGTAAAATCGGTCAAACCGAAAAATCGCTCATAATCCAGGCGGAGGTATTCGTAATCACAGAGGCTTGTGGAGGAGTCAAAAAATGTTCTTAAGCAATGTACAATGCATTATCAGGAAGCATGCGACGGCTTACATTGTCTGAAGGATTTAAAGGAGAAGTCTTGCAAAACTTTGTCCCGCTGGGATCCGCATGATCCACGAGGCCTTTCTGCAGGACATCCAGTTGAAATAAATTATGCACCCTGTTGCTAGTAAAGCAAACTGCATAGGGTAGCTGCTAAAACACAGTTCTGCGTAAACAATAAATTTCTTGTCTTTAGTGTGCTTTTGTATTTATTCTCGTCTGCATGTACATGTAAAATTAACTTAATTGAACTTAAAGATAGGAAAATGTATTAGTTCCTTTGTAAGACTAAGGTAAATAGTTGTAAAATAATTTAAACTGCATTTAAATCTTAGAATTAAAATTCAAATTGAATTCTTAAAATTCAAATTGAATTCCTAAATTTTTTAGATTTTTAAAGCTCGCTTGAAGGTCCCTTTAATGCTCACTGTATAATAACTCACTTAAGCAATATTAAATAAAACACGAGCTCTTAAAACTTTGAGGACTTTTATTTGTAACACACCCGTTACTTGAATTTTCAATAATCTCGATCTTGATTTTGGATTTTCTAGATCTCAATTTTTATCTACTCTTAATTCTTATCGTAAAGTCATTTTATGTCTACATTCAGTAAGGTTTTGTAGCCATAGACTTAGTGAATGAAATGAAATGAAAGAGTTTAGGAACCTTAACGAAGTCAAAGGGCAATTAAATAAGTTCATCCCCTTGAGCGATTTTTAGAACTCAGCTGGCGGAATTTAAGAACTTGCACCGGCTATGTCATATAGCGCTCTGGGTAAAGATTCAGTTATGAAAAGATGAAGCTTGCAGAAAAACAGAGCTGCAGGTTTTGCTCATTTATTATAAAGTCATAGACTAGTGCACCTTTGAGAGTAATTTATCATCCTCGACCACATTATGGGGGCCAATATCCTCTAAAGTGCCAAATTCTTTAAGTAGTTTAGTGCAAAAATGATGCACGAGAATTGTGAATCATCGTGTGGCTCTCCAAAGTGGTGCTAGTAGAGTTTGATGTACTTTATTTGATGTATTTACAATAAATTACATAGTTTTTAGAAAAATTCATTTCATCCTTTTATAAATAAATATAACAAAGAGAAACATGTATCAACTATTTAGTTATTATTATATATTGTCTGCTTTGACCCCATCTGGGAGAATATCAGGTAGATCATTCAGATGTTAATGAACAGGCCTCTCCTACACCTTGATTTACCATGAACGATTCTGAAAGCTCCCCATTATGCCGCACTTGGTTTTAAGTTTCTGCATATAACAACTGTAAGACGCCAACCACATGTCCTGACACACTACTCGTATATGATGTTAGTTTGTAAAACAGCCTGTTGGGAGCAATGGAGTCAAAAGCGCATAGAAATCGACAAAGAAAGCGAGCGTTTACTTTTTCGCTTGAGAATAAAGTAAACTATGTTATTTAAATTGAACAGATTATCCATCGTAGAATATATATATATACAGTGAAACCTCGATATAACGAATCTGAAGGGAACCAGAAAATTTTTCGTTATATCTATTTATTCGCTATAGGCACTTATTGGTAAAACCTTGGTGAAACGAAATTTAAAGAAATCTGAAAGAAAATTCGTTATAAATACTGTTTTTACCTGTTTACATCAAAATAATGATCAAATTGCACTGAAGTGGGGTGGATATAAAATGTTAAAATTGCACAAGAAAGTATGGCAACACTTATACATTTTCGACTTTCGAACTTACTTCCTATATGTAAATATGTACATATATACTTTTATACTTTTGAATGGAGTCGCTAATAAACTGTGAAACTAATTGGTCGGTTTTTAATTAAAGCGGAATTTAATTCAACATAAAAAATAAAAAGTTATAAATTTTTTCAATTAGATTTTATTAAAATAATTGGTTATTTTTGTTTATTTGCGCAAGTTTCGAATGCAGCCATCAATACTTCGCTCAACAGATGCTAAGCTATCGAATGCACTTTTTGGTATAGCTTCCTGTGCCTCAAGAAAAGTTTGGAGCTTTTCAGCCATTTGTTTAGCTTCTTTGGCAGTGATAACGTTCTCGACCTCTGCATCCACCTCAACAATGTCAACTGTATTTTTGTTCAAAACACTATCAACAATGTCATCATCAGTAATGAGACCCGTAGTACTGACATTATCATCGAAAGTAACAAAATCATCAAATCGTTCATCCAAATTGAAATGGTTTTTAACGACAAGCTATTCTTCGCTGTCTTGAACAAAATCATTTGTGGTCAATATATTTGGACTGTCGACAAAGCCACATGTCGCAAAACAGTTGACAATCGTTGGTTGTTTCACGTTTTCCCATGCTTTATGGGCCATTCTGATGTCTTGTAGAACGCTGATATTACTCTTGCGCCCTTCTTCCATATCATTGATTAAAATTTTGACCACCACTTTGCAATAGAATTGCTTGAAATTTTTAATTATTCCCAGATCTAGAGGTTATAGTTTCGATGCTGCGTTTGGCGGCAAAAATTGTAATTTAATAGATTTCAGTGATGTAGGGTTTTTGTGTGCCATGCAGATATCAACGAGCAATAACACTTTGCGATTAGCCTTAGTCATTTCGTTGTCAAATTTTTCTAAGTAATCTAGCCATATTTCAGTAGTCATCCAAGCTTTTTCGTTCGCAAAGTAGTCCACTGGTAAGCTTTTAATATTTTTAAAGCATCTTGGATTAGCCGATTTTCAGATTACCAGCAATTTTCTCTTCTCAGAGCCAGAACTATTTACCGTAAATAAAATTGAGAGTCTTTCCTTGCTATGTTTTCCGCCGTGGCATTTCTCAGATTTAAGTGTCATTGTTCGATCTGGTGCGCATTTAAAAATTAGCCCAGTTTCGTCTGCACTAAAAATATTGTGGGGCTGATATTCTGCCAACAAACATGGTATAAATGTTTTCCAGTCAGAACAAACTTGGTCACTTACACTGGCACTATCCCCACTCACTTTTTGAAATCCGATATCATAGCGCTTTTTAAAATTTTCAAGACTTCAGCGGTGCAGTTAACATCGCTCCGCGCGTGAAAGCTGTTTTAAAAGTGTGTTAGAATTTTGCAGTGGCGAAAATGTAGCGATCGTTGGAGCAAAGTTACTCGATCAAATTTTGCGTAAACCTAAACAAAACGAGTACCGAAACCATTGGGCTACTCAAGGAGGCTTACGGGGACCAATCTCTGTCCAGTACCCCGGTAAAACGGTGGCACAAGTCGTTCAAGGAAGGCCGGGAGGCGCATGTCGGAATCCAAGGTCAAAACCATGCTGATCATCTTTTTCGACTGTCGAGGTATCGTCCACAAGGAGTTTGTACCTCCAGGAAGCACTGCAAACGCGGCATTTTACAAAGAAGTGCTCCTTCGGCTGAAAAACCGCATCGCCCGGGTTCGGCCTGACCTCGTCTGCACCTCTCCATTGGCCAAGATGGGGGTTCCGGTGCTTCCCCACCCTCCCTACAGCCCAGACCTCTCCCCTTCGGACTTCTTGTTCCCGCGCCTGAAAAGAAAGCTGAAGGGGAGGCGTTTCGACTCCATCGAGGCGATCCAAAAAACTGTGACAGCCGTATTGAACGCGATTCCGGCGGATGAGTTTAAAAAAAGTTTCCTGCAGTGGAATGACCGCTACCAGCGGTGTATTGACGCTCAAGCGTCCTATTTTGAAGAATATTAGTTTTATAAGCCAAAAAGTTTAATAAAACTGCTTAAAAAAAATAAGGCTCATTACTTTTCAATCAAACCCTGTGTAGAGGTGTTCAAAAATTGCTTCGCTATATAGAGGTTTTCAGACTCAGAAATTCTACGTTATAACTATAGAGCATTATTGTATGAAAAACTTCGTTATGTTGAGTTTTTGGTTATAATGAAGGTATATCGAGGTTTCACTGTATATGAAGTGTGGAGTCAGCGCAACAGATATGCTTAAGTCACATTGGAAGTATTCTCTAAATAATAATAATCATTAAAAAAATTGTATGTAAAGGGAAGGAATATTACCCCAACTAGAAATGGCCCACCACCTACGTAGTACTAATGAATTTCCCTGCAGGGCTAGTTCGTAAATGAAAATAGTGTTTAATGTTATATTTATTTATATGATCTAATCTAGGATATACGAGTATATGCACGCGCGGTTATAATTTATGTGCAATAAATTTTATTTATTATTTTATATTAAATTTAACTAAATGTGTATGTATGTATGCACATTTTATTGTCTATTACTACTTACATATGTATAAATGAGTTAATTATATAAATATATGTATGTGCGCCAAAATTGCTTGAAAGTATAACTAATCGTTTTAACTTATTTCGTCTTGTTGTTGGCAAATCTAAAACAATTTACAAAGAGCTGTTAAGTGATTTTAAATATTAATTGTTTGGCGCTATTGTATAAGAAATTTAATAGCGGCCGATCAATAATTAACTTGCGCAAATACTAAATGTATCAACCCATAATTAATTTTATTTATATTTGTCCATTATTTGTTGCTAAACAAGGAAATTGATTTGAGTTTGAAATTTGCTCTTTCTTTGCTGCTTCGCTTGCGAAATACGGAAACTACTTAGTTCGCTTTGAGAATTATTTTCAATATTTTTTTGTTTAATACTTTTACATTAAACTGTAACATAAATTTATCTCCATATATTTTTTGTTCCACTATCCCATATTGCATGTAAATTTTATCCAATTATCTTATTTGCATACACTTATCAATGTATGTGTGCACGTGTATGTATGTATGTGAGAGTGATTAAAATGTTATAACGCTAATATATGATCTAATTACGACTGAGTTGTAAGTGTAAAAAAATGTCTGCATAAAGTAATTAAATGCCTACAGAAATGACTTGAAATCAATAAATTTTAAATTTTATCTGGTGCTTACATTTAACGGCAGCGCTAAAGTGTATTGAATTGTTTGGATTATTAAATATGAATTGTTTATTTTGCACAAATGTTTTTCCTTTTTTCTTGCGTAGGAAAATTCCAATATACAAGGTGGCGCAAAATTAATCATAATTTTTTTTTTTTGGAACAATTTTTTACTAAATATAAAAAACAACTGATTTTTAGTGTTGGAAATATTTATTTTTACTTTCACGCGCTCCGCTGCGTGTCTGTTTGTATACTGCAGCTTTCTAGTTTTTCTTCTTCTTGAGTGACGCGTTAACCGCTTAACCGATTTTGGCCGAGTTCAACAAGCGCACCGGTCACTTCCATCTCATGCTAAGCGGCGCCAGTTGGAAACATCAAGTGAAGCCAAGTCCCTCTCCATCTGTTCTTTTCAACGCAGAGGAGGCCTTCCTCTTCCTCTGCTACCACCAGCTGGTACCGCATCGAACACTTTCAGAGCCGACGCGTATCCATTCGGACGACATGACGTAGCCACCGGAGGTGTCTAGTTCATAAGTGTCAAATATGACGCCATTTGCAAAAATTATAAAAATTGTAGAGTGATTAATTTTGTGCCACCTTGTATAACTAAAGGGTGTTTTTCAGGTTCAGGTTTCAGGGTTCAGTTAGCGCCACTTTCACAAGAAAATTTTGTTCAGCGATGAAGCTCACTTTTGGTTGAATGGGTATGTCAATAAGCAAAATTGTCGCATTTGGAGTGAACATAATCCACAAGCCATTGCTGAGACGCCGTTACATCCTCAAAAAGTCACTGTTTGGTGTGCTCTATGGGCAGAGGGAATCATTGGTCCATATTTCTTTAAAAATGAAGCCGGCCATAATGTTACAGTCAATGGAGAGCGCTATAGAGCCATGATTAATGACTTTTTCGTGCCTGAATTGGACGATGTTGATGTGGACGACCTTCGGTTCTAACAAGACGGCGCTACATGCCATACAGCCAACGCAACAATCGATTTATTGAAGGTAACTTTTGGTGAGCGCATTATCTCGCGCCGTGGACCTGTGGCGTGGCCTCCAAGATCGTGCGATATAACACCGCTGGGCTATTTCTTGTGGGGCTATGTGAAGTCGCTTGTCTACGCAGATAAGCCCGAGACGATTGACGTCTTGGAAGAGAATATTCGGCGCGTTATTGCTGACATACGGCCCCAATTGCTGCAAAAAGTGGTCCAAAATTGGGCCTCTCGGCTGGAATTTAATTGAGCCAGCCGCGGCGGCCACTTGCCCGAAATAATTTTTAAAACATAATGGCAAACCCTTATCTTTATAATAAAGCTAAATTCTTGGCCATAACATTAAATTATATACGTTTTATTTCATCTTGAAAACCTAACCTCTAAAAAAAACACCCTTTATATGAAAAGTGAATTGTTGATGCAGGTGTATTTTCATTCATACACTGTGAATTAGACTTGAAAGTTGTAAGTGGTCATAAAAGGTAATACAACAAATAATTTCTTTAATTGCTACCAATTTTCACTGCGTGAACTTATACCCGTTTAAGGGCGTTTTACAGGTACATTAATTGAATTCATCTTACATGTGTTGAACTTGTGTTAACTTAAAATTCATTGAAATATGGAAAAAGTCTGCACAAAATATGAAAATGGGTTATTGATGGGTATCAAAAATTTCTTTTTATCAAAGAATCAAAATTTCGAGAAAAATCGCTTGAGAGTTTTCAATTTTTTAATTTAAAGAAAGATACATTTTCATTTAAAGATATACTTCTAATAGAAGAAGAGCAGCATAAAAGAAAAGCTTGGAATTATTTCTGCATATTTATCAAACAAAAACTGTTTAGGAAATGAGCGAATATGTTCCATAATGATTCCTTATCTCATAGTCCCAGTTTGGACTAGTTGGACTTTTTATTTGCGATTTTTTCACATTTATACTATATAATATATGTGAGCATTATTGCAACATGTGTGAGCACTATTGCCCTGAATAACTTCTGCCACTACCTCGTCTTTACAGTTCCTATTGATATCGTTATATGTCACTCAGAATATGGCGCTCATATGAAAAATAGTCCAGCATCCCATTGGTATTTTTGTAAGGAGCCCTTCTTGGCTTACAGAGCTTCGGTGTTTTTCATCTTCCGAGTGATGGCATAAGTAAATGCGATCCTCTACAAGTGTTCAGATTGTTTGATCTGTTGTTATTAACTACTCAAGTATTCTTGGCAGTGAGAGAGCAGAAATTTTAGAGGGCTCAGTCGAGCGCTCGTCTGCTTTCTCATTCTCAGAAAGATATCTGAGTTCTGAGATGAGGATGGTTATCTTGCATAAATGACTCAAACTAAATGTGTGCGTTAGCTCAGTATCAAGTTGTTCTCAGTCGAAAGATCCTATCGAAACGTGAAATTAATTGTATATGCAAGATATTCGTTGAATTTATAGACTTTTACTTTGTTTTTACCTTCGATCTACTTATAGCAAGTGAATAAGAAGATTTTCAGGGCAATCCTCAGCATTCGGAGTCAAACGCGTTTGAGAGGTGGGCCGGGTATACAAAATTTGCCACATGTCCGCCAAGCAAGGTGCGCTAATCTTTATAAAGAGGAGTAAAGGCTTGTATAATTTTTCTGTGCAAAACCGAATTTCTTTCAAAAACTGTACAAAGCAAGTTTTAGTCTCTGGAAACCTTTCTGCTTCCGAGGTGTTCAAAATATTAGTTTGGAGAAAATCAATCACGATATCCATTATTTTTGCGCAAAAAACTCCGTAAAATGTTCCGAACTTTCTCTTGATTAACTTCCGTTGTTAACACACTGTAACTCACAACTGAATGGAACAAGCGAAAAAACTGCAAAAGAATTGTTTCAGTGTGGAATGTCACCTTTACAACGAATATAAACTTTAAATTGCTTGATCGATACTTTACGAGATATCGATCACTATCTGTCGAAAAAATAAAAAAGATTTATTTTTACTACCCGTAGACGAGGGGCCTTTATTGAGCGTGGAATCGAAACCATTATTCTTCTTTAAACCAGCACGTGGAGTTAACAAGCCTGAGCATCTGCCCTATTTTTAATCATCCCAAAGTATGAGCTGGGAGGTAGGTAGGTAAGGTGACAAGAGTACCCCAGGCACTTACGTGCCGTTTTGATACCATAATGTGGACCACTAACTGTGAAAAGATTTAGGGTAAAGAAAAACCGTCTACAGCCATCCAGTGCTGTTGATGTAGTGGAGGAGAGAAAGGGAATCTAGGTGGAGAATTTCTTCAAGTCATCCCCAAAGGGCACGCTAAGGAATCTCAAGCACCTAGCCGCCAAAGCCGGATATTTTGCATGCTTGCAGGATCGCGAAGACCTCTGCTTGAAAAACGCTGCTTGTTTCCGGCAGTTTAAAGGAGACCTAAATGCTGCTCCAAAAGCCAATCTTCTTCAACCTAATGTCGCGCTGAGTAGCAATGGATTTAACTTGCAGATCCACAGAAAGTAAGTGCAGAATATCGTGATGCCCACACAATCAGTTCTCTACACTCTCTCTAGTTTAGTGGTATTGTAGCCCTTCTGATGAGATACCCACCAAACTAGGCAACCGTATGTCAAAATTGGATGTACAACGTAGTGGTTCTGCTCATATGGCAAACAAAAATAAAATTTCTCTGATGGGTTCTGACTCTTCTTAATGCTGCAGTATCCACAGAAGCCAAGCTGGATAATGTAGCTCTAAATGGCAGTCTACATTTTCATTTCAGTAACTGATGTGTAGCAATACTACGTTGTCCGTGCTAGAAAAAAGCGAAGTGCTCTGCCATCCAGCTTAAGTTCTGAATAAGTTCCTGGTATTTCCATGTTAATCGTGATCGAGTCATGGGCTTTGCGAACAACTGAGCTGATTAGCTGCCTGCTTGGTAGAAAGTACATCTGTATGTTGATTTTTAAAATACAAGTACGTGGGTAGTTTTTTACATTTTGCATCTTTGCAATACTACGTGTGATGAACCGTAATTCGATATTCCTAGCGAAAAGTTTGATATTTTTTAGCATTAACTTAAATCTAAAATTTTGATGGAAGAGATTTTTTTTCTTTTTCCAGCGAATTGAGAAATTTATCCCGCCTAAGAGATGGAAATAACTCGTGAAAATTTTCGTGCCTTGATTTATTACGATTTTCGATATAAATTATCAAAACCGGAGTGCATTGGTAAATTTACTTCGACTTTTGCACAATAACTCTTAGCTAGCACAATAACTTCTAACGTGGCAGTCGATCCTGGCAAAATGAATTTCGTGAAGGCAATACAACAGTTACAATAACAGTTAATAAGCAAGAAGCAATCGATGTTCTGCGTCAATTGATAAAGGAAGGTCGTTATGTGACATATCGCGAGATTGAGGTATCGTATAATAATGGCAATTGCCCAAAAAGGGCTCGTGTTAATTGGTGTAACAAAATATTGAAGAGATTTAACCGTGGTGGTTCTGACAACGTAATAGGTAATTAATCTTGAATATATGCATCTGAGCCGGATGCAAAGCAGTAAACGAGAGTATAAGTGTTTCAAGATGAGCTTAATCCAACAAAAGTTGTTCGCGGAAGAAGCATCTCAAAGCAAAAGGTCGCCTGTCTTTTCAGAAAATCTGGTCTATTGCACTACTATTTTTTTCCTTTAGCTCCTCTTGACGCATGTGGCCAGAAAACCATAAAACAGTCAATGGTTATTACTCAGCCATTTGTTTGGCAGAAGTTTCCAGAGAATTAAGGAAAACCAACCGCTTTAAGCGAATCATACTTCACCAAGCCAATGCGAGCTCCCACGTATCGGCTCACACAAGAGAGTTTTTGAGCACCCAAAAGATGGAATTAATGAGTCATTTGGCTTACAGCATTGATCTATCATCTAATGGTTTCTTTTTGTTCTCGAGCATCAAATATAAAATGCGAGTTCAATCTTTTTCAAAGCCTGAATAAGCTGTTGAAGCCCTTAACCCTTTTGCACATTCGACAGAATAATCCGCGAACAAAAACTCTCTCTTATCACCAAGACGCAAGGTTTTTTGAGTACATCGCACATTTCGAACGGTGATGCAAAAATGTTAAATAGCTTGTTTTGGAGTTATAAACTTCTGAGAGGCAAAAGTGTTTTGAATATTAGTTCAAGCGAATGCAGAAGTATGTTGACTTCCGAGGAGAATATTTTGAGAAACAATAAAGCAATTTTCAATAACAATTTTCTGTATTTGCTTACTGGGCGCAGAATATAAACGGCAACCTTCGTAATTATTTTTGATCTTACTAAATGGCATCCAAAGTGCAATTGAAGGTTTCAAAGTGTTATTGGAAAAAGTTTATG
>JAYXIM010041503.1:0-12561 GCA_037575425.1 Anastrepha fraterculus | reverse complement strand
AAACGTTTTTTCTAAAAGGCAGCATCATTTGTGGAAAAACCTCGAGACGTATGCCAAAAATAAGAGGACGAGTTCGGCAAAACATTTAACAGAAGTGTATGTAGCAAATTATTATTATTATTTTTTTTTTTTTCATTTTAGTAAAAGCATGGAGGAAGACCCAAACTTGGCAATTTCAAAATGTTATGCGCCGTGCATACGCCGATTGGGTGATAGGGCAACAGCGTCATCACTTTTTCTTCAGCGGGTGTTGCAATGGAAAATAAATATTTCGAGTAAACGTGGCTTCATTTCATACAATGAGACCAAGTATCGGGATTTTATACACTTGAGCGTTTGAAAGATTATATTCGTTCTAGTTGAAATATAGTTTCATATTCACACATAATTAGCTCTTTAAAATCCAGGCAGTAAAAAGTCACTAGAACACTATTTGAATGATGTTACGGTCCATCCATAATAGCATAGTTTAAATATTGTTATAAAAAAATAGTTTCTGCCAGTATTCGCTGGACTCCATTTTTGTGCGTTTTTTCATATATTTTTATAGCGTAGGATTTATTGTCATATTAATGAATGGTGACGGAATATGCCCTCTCCCCCATATCGTCGCTCAATTACAAAAGCCAAGTTTTACATAAACTTGTTTTCTCTTTCTGATGACTGCAAATATTTTTCTTATGAAAGTTGCTTCTTCTTCATTTAATTTATTTATTTTATTTTAACGACGGCCATAGGTCATCACAATCAAACTTTTGAAGGAAGCCATAAAAGGAGCGTAAGCATTTTGGTGGGAAAAAGCATAATAAAGAAAAACAAAAAAAACAAAAGAAAGAACAACAATAAAAAACATTTTATAATGACTCTTCTTTGATAAATGCTGTTTTAAATTTTAAATTGCTCTTTTAACTTTTGAGCTCCGTTCGCTTGTTTTTTTACTCATGAAACGCATACGTAAATTATTGCCATTTACATACGCTGAATATACAAAACTATATATACGAGGGCGGTTCAATAAGTACCCGTGTTTGATGACAGAGGGCGTTCCTGAGGAAAGTTGGTGCTAGCATCGTATGCTGCCATCTATCAAACGACAGCAACACAAATTTCAGATCGATTGATTTGGATTTGGCAGCTATACGAGTGAGACGTGTTTCGTGATTTTCGTTAAGATGGGAAAATAGCGGTATCGTTCGGTAATTCGCTTTTTGTTTTTGGATGGGGAAAAATGCGAGGAGATAAAAGCAAAGTTGGATGCTATCTATGGGAACCCTTCGCCATCCATGACCACAGTTGGGTTCAACGAATTTCAACGAGGAGGTACGTGGTTACCCAGGAAATCATTCAAAAAGTCCACGACATGATTATCGCTGATCGATGAACGAAAGTACGCGATGTAACATAGGCCATAAGTGTGTCGACCGGAATGGCCATTCATATTTTACATAATAAGTTGGAGATGAAAAAATTGTCAGCCCTAAGTGCCGCAATTGCTCACGGTGGACATCAAGTAGATGCGGCTGTTAACTTCGAAGAAGTGTTTAGAGCAATTCAAGTGGAACGTGAAGGAATTTTTTCATCGTGTTGTCCCCGCTGATGAAACCTGAATTCATCATTACACACCAGACACTAAACAATAATCAAAGTAATGGATTTCTCCCGGTGAATCTGCTCCAAAGAAGGCGAAGTCAGTCCCATCGGTCGGAAAGGTCATGGCGACGATTTTTTTGGATGGATGATTTTTTTTAGAAAAAGAAAGACCGATCACTGGACAATACTGGAGTGAGTTATTGGATCGCTTTAACAAAAAAATTAAAGCGACATGGTCGCATTTGACGAAAAAGAAGGCGCTGTTTCATCGCGATAACGCACCAGCACATTCATCCGGAGTTTTCGCCGTCAAACTTCCTGAATTGCGTTATGAATTGCTGCCAATCCCCCTGTATTCACCTAATCTGGCTCGCTGCGACTTTTTCTTGTTCCCTACCATAAAAAAATGGCTCGCGGCTAAAAAGTTTTGTTGAAGCGAGGAAGTCATGGCCGAGACAGAGGTGTATTTTGGAGAGTTCCACAAACCCTATTTTTAGAGGGGTTAAAAAATGATCGGAGCGTTGGAAGCGGTGAATCTTTCTAAAAGGGGACGATGTTGGAAAATAAAAAAATGTTGTCTTCATTCCTAACAGGGGTACTTATTGAACTCCCCTCGTGTATATGTACATATACTTAAAGTGGTCCAGAAAAACAAAATATTTATTAATGTTGTGTGAAATTGCAAATTAATTCAGTTAACGCTTCGATATAGCTTTGTTTGTTAAAATTGGAGTAGTGTCCTAGATGTTATTTGTGATTTTTTTTATCATTAGTTTTTCAAAATTTATTGCATTACTCTTCCTAATAATATATAAGTACTTCGATTATTTATAGGGGTCCACGTTTTTTTTCGCCCCACCTAGACTTCGTCTTAAGAGAGAAGCACATTCGCCCAGCTCGGAAAACGGTAGACTTTTGTTTCTTTAAGTCGTAGTCTCCTAAAATAGTAACTGATAAGTGAAAGCAGACCTACGTATATTCTTATTCAATCAAATTTTCTGGAATCCATGTTTGGACTATTGTTTTCTAGCAAGAGAGAAGAGGGAGTTTCGCAGTTTCCGACTGTAAGTTTATAGCAAATTATGCGGTTATAAAATCTTGCTTGGAATGCTGTGGCGCCAAATGACCTGACCCAATCACCCTTATCAACCGTGCGATCTAACTCCAGCATCGGCAACCGAAGACTTTTGGCATAGAAACTGTGGCTAGCCTTCTATAGAGTAGCACGGTTCGGGCCGACAGTGCCAAAATAATATAGATTTTATAAGAGGTTTGCACTTCGACTTCAGGGCCTTTTGCGCCCTAATAGAATATAAGGGAGTCAAGAAATTTAGGCAGACAGAAATTTAAATCTGGTATGACACACCAAGTGCACACTTGAGACGCAGAGGAAACACTTCTCAATACTTTTGAATGGGGGGTTAAAGCAATCATGGACATTATTCACGTCCTTTACGGCCGCCGTAGCCGAATGGGTTGGTGCGTGACTACCATTCGCAATTCACAGAGGAAACGTCGGTTCGAGTCTCGGTGAAACACCAAAATTAAGAAAAGCATTTTTCTAAAAGCGGTCGCCCCTCGGCAGGCAATGGCAAACCTCCGAGTGTATTTCTGCCTTGAAAAAGCTCCTCATAAAAATATCTGCCGTTCGGAGTCGGCTTTAAACTGTAGGCCCCTCCATTTGTGGAACAAAATCAATACGTACACCACAAATAGGAGGAAGAGCTGGGCCAAACACCCAAAAAGGGTGTACGCGCCAATTATGGATATATATATATATATATGTATATATATATATGTGGTTAAAGCTGAAAAATTAGCCGATATCTAAAACAACACGAACCATTCAGTCATAAGCGTGAAGTCTTTCTAAGTACAAAATAATCTACAATTAGCGCAACAAAAGTCCTAAGCAATCTATATATTCACCCAGAAAAGGTATCTTTTAGAATCGGAGACTTCAACATATTGACCGTTCCTGCAATCAAATACTTGGAAATAATGATAGATAAAAGGCTGTCTTTCAAAACACACCTAAAGTACGCAAACGAAAAAGCATCCACCATTACAACGGGGCTGTCGAGGACCAAACGCAAAATCGCCGTCAGCTTCTGGCCAATGTCGTGAAAAGCCAATTTTGTATGGTGCACACAACGGACTTTCGAGGTGTCCGACGATGCAGCCTCACTAATATCTGGGATTTATCCGCAAGACATATTAGCTAAAAAAAAACTTCATAGAATATTTGTTCCATAATCTTTGAAATATCTTTCCGATACTACTGTGTGGAAGGCCGACTCGTGCAACCAGTGTGGGTACCAGCAAATCCTAGTAGTAGATTTTCTAAGTACATTGTATCCAGCAAAAGTCCTGGAAAAGCCGACTTTAATATGTTTTTGATGGCACGTGGTATATGTACTGAACCCTTACAGTGGATTTTGATTGACCAATTTCCTTAACATAACAAAGAATGCAACATAGATTTTAAAACGAAGTATGACGTGAGCACATAAACAGTTACTAATTCGTAGCTGAGAGAGACTTTAAATACTTAAGAACTACTGCCAACAACTACCGCTACCGTTGGCAAATGGCTTGATACTAAATTTATAGAACGATATCAGCACGCCCGCGAAAAAACTGGAGGGGAAGCTAGGCCAAATACTCAATAAATGCCATATCTGGCAACACCCTAATACACATGCAAGTATGTACTGTGAAAATGCATACATTATTGGCTTAGTACAGTTTTAGCAATAAAACTTGCCTCCCGTTTCATTAGCTTTTGTTTTTTTTTTTCAAACAGATAAACAATGCACGAGTAGCGGAAATATTTTATGAACTCTTTGCAAACTGATGCAATTGTAGTGATACTGACACGCATACAAGTAACGTACATAGACGAGTGTACATTGTACATATGTATGTGCATATATTAGATTTCATTATCGATGTATAAAATATCTACAATAACCCATACATACATAGTTTCAATATCCATTGTTTTGTTTTTATCCACATGTGTAGGTATGGGATTGGTCATCCAACTGCCAAACTCTCCGACCGTTGAGTTTGATTAATGAGCGAATAATCCGGGGTGATTGATGAAACGTCAGTTTAGCATAGTTTGGGCAATACACTAAAGTGATATAAACCACCGCTATCGTATGCAACTTTTGTTTATTTTTTTGGAATGGACAAGCAATAAAGCTTTACAAAAAAGCAAATAAGGAAGTGCTAAATTCGGCACGGATTGCACTTTATAAAGGGTCCTTCAAAAGTGACGCTGACATTTGTCAAGTAGACGAATGTACAATTTTACGCAATAGAACAATGCGTTACTATTATTAAAACTTAATATGAAAATATCTGTAACAATAGCCCCAATACGTCGCCAATTGAATGTTTCAAAAAATCGGTTCTACCAAGGATAGAAAGCATTATGGTTGGTGGAATGACCGAGGCTACGATCAACAAGTCTTAGGGTCTAATTACAATGAAAGCTTAGTGACTAAGACTTAACGGCTAGTTACGTAAGTATAAGCACATGCATACTCTGCTAAAGGCCTGCTCACGTAAAAGCATATGCCAACAACTACTGTTTGCCTTGCAATATGTTGACGTTTTCAGCAATTAGGCATTCATGAATCTATATTGGCGGATGAGGTCGCGCTCTTGGTGGAAATTTAAGTTATGAATAAATTTTAAGTTATAAGATTAGTGAAACCCTAAATAATCAAAATATATATTTTTTTTTATTTTTTATATTTTTTCTTTTGATAGCCACGCACATTTTAGTAAAATTTTGTGTGCGCTGACTATGCATTTTTTAAATCAAACGAATTCATGGATAATGAGATCTGTAGCTTTTCATATCGCACCCTAAATACAAAAGGGGCACAACTCAAAATTTTCCACACTCGAGCTTGAGTTGTTTACAGTAGCACAGAAAACAAACTATGTGACATATCACGCTGAAATTTGCCATGTAAGCTTATAACAGTCCTACCATCCGCGGACCGTTTTATTGATAGTGTCTCGTTCATATTTGAGCAGAAGTACATTTTGAGTTGTGACCCTTTTGTATTTAGGGTGCGATATTACATAAACTGACGGATCGAAATAAGGTAGAGTGAAATACATACTAACACCAAGTATGCGTAAGTTTTATTAATTTGTTATTGAGACTCATGCATAGACGTGATACTGCCCATTTTTTCAAATTTCTTGGGTTCATCATTTGTGCATAAATTGAGTAATTTTACTAAATTTTATTTTAAATTATTCAAATACGGCAGGTGGTCGAGGTTATAGACTGGTATTTCAATACCAAACTACCTTCGATGAAGAGTAATATGCATCCAAAGTTTTATTATATATATTTCTTTTCGCTCGACTTATCATACGTATAGGCGTACGCATGGACGGACATGGCTAAATCGACTCCTCCACTCATTCTGAGTATTTTGGCATGTACAGCTTGTCTCATAATTCTTTTCACAGTTAAATATTGTATTATATATTTAATATCATTATTTTCTTAGCAGATTCGATTGCGTCATATTACTTTGAATGCCTTAAAAATACAATTAGCCTTTTCACGGAAATGCAAAAACAACAACGGAAACCAAAATGCTTCATATTTTGCGTTGTCTAAAATTTTTTTCGCAACTGGAAAAAACATGAAGAAACACCAGAAGCTTAAGAGATTACTATGTTTTTCTTTTATATATTTTTAGTTGCTGCTGTTTATAGGGTTGATGAACCAGCTGGCACAAGTGATTCGTGCTGTGTCTTATATCGCACCGATAAGAAAATGTCTTTGCAATATTGCCGGGTTGTCGTGCGAGTGGAAATTTCATACAATTGTTTTATTATAATTACCATAAAAGTAAATAAGCAATTCAAATGGCAGAAATGTTTTCTATTAATGCAACGACAGTGTTCAAAAATTAAAAATCACGCAGAAAACGAAAATCATTTGATTTATAACACTTCAGTGGCAGACCAAGAAAGCTCACACCAGGGATGGAAAGGCCAATAGTGAAACGAATTAATGAATACCCGCAGTGCAACCTTAAAATGTTAGTCGCAGATTTGGAAGACCGCCAGGGTGTAAAAGTAGGTTACGAAACAGTCTGAAAAATTATCTCAAAGCTTACGTTTCGCACACAGTGGAATATTGGCATGATGCTTTTGTTTGTGATGAGACAAAAGTAAAGGTGTATAACCACGATGGGCACAACAGAGTTTGAAGGAAGCCGCCAACAGCCGTGAAAAAACTAGAAAATTGGCCTTGGCCACTCTGGAGTGGAGGGAAACGAAAGAGCGGATGAGTGTGCAAGGAAAGGCTCTGAACTGGTCTTTCATTTTTGTACACTGCGATTGATTTGAGCGTAATCACGAAAACCAATAGAAGGTGGTCCGAAACTGAATCTTAAAAGGACAAAATGTCTGCTTGGACTCCACAGATAAAATACCAGCGTCCTCGTAAGTAATATAGGCGGGTCACTGCACCATTGACACCCTAGCCAGTAGAATGGGTATATCTTACAAAGACTTCTGCAGACGCAGCATCAGACGAAGAAGAAATTGAGCTTGTTCAACACCTTCTCTGTGAACGGCCTGCACTTCAAAGAAGCCGTGTCAGAAATATTGGCGATTATTCCTAAAAAAAATCTAAGTGGTTTAAGTAACTTAGATAGGGAATGGAAATTAATCAGGTATCAGCAGGTATCACAATGTGCTTTAGGACCAACGAGTGTCTTGTCTTAGACAAGCAATTAACTTAACCTACTTACACATTTTACGTAAGAATTTGAAACGAAGTGTGCAAAAATTTGGACTCACCGCTTCGGAAAATCAAAATAAATTGTTATTCCAAATATATATATTTATAATTAGCGCGTACACCCTTTTTGGGTGTTTGGCCGAGCCCCTCCTCCTATTTGTGGTGTGCGCCTTGATGTTGTTCCACAAATGGAGGAACCTACAGTTTCAAGCAGACTCCGAACGGCAGATATTTTTATGAGGAGCTTTTTCATGGCAGAAATACATTCGGAGGTTTGCCATTGCCTGCCGAGGAGCGACCGCTATTAGAAAACAGTTTTTCTTAATTGTGGTGTTTCGCCGAGATTCGAGCTAACGTTCTCTCTGAATTTCGAATGGTAATCACGCACCAACCCATTCGGCTACGGCGGCCGCTCCAATTATACCAAGATAATAATACCAAGGACTAGCCTTACATATACAGGCTCGAATTGTTACATCCACCTTCGTATCGGCAATCGCACGCAAACATATTTTTGATTCGAAATAAATGCAGAATTGCCTGATTGTTGAAAACGTCGAGATATCAACGTCATCAATACAGTCTGTGAGTACAACACCAATATTTTTTACAAAACACCCAGTTTTGGTCTTTTTGGGTTCGACAGCGTGTCCTAGATTTGGCGAACACCAAACACTGAAATGGAAAAATAGAGTCTCAAGAGTCGCATGATTGTAGCTGCGTGATGATTAAGCCTGTATGCCTACAACTGGCATAGGTAGTTTGGAATTCATTGGAGGAATATTGGGCAAACACATATTTCAGAACAATTTGCCCCTAGGTGCTGTAAAAATGTGTATTAACGAAGAAAACTTTTATGAAGGCAAGGATCCAAAATGTACGTCAGAAATCAAAAAACTTGCTCAGAAACTTGCTGACCAGCGCCGTCAGAGATCTTACATATTAAAAATTAATAGGCTTTGTTTGGCATCAATATTCGTAAACATAAATCTCCAACAAAGGAAACAAGGCGTGGTTGCATAAAAGGCAGAAAATACGACGTCAACTACGCAAAAGGTTTTAGATTCAATCCCAGAAATACTGAATGCCGTTATTTACACCATACCAAGTACTAATAACCGAGGTTGTTTGTTTTTAAAATTTCAAAGACTGAATTGAATTGCATCAAATAAGCCCTGACATGAAATGTTCTATTCTTTTCAATAATAAGCTTTTATATTGTTAACCAAGACATTTGGGAAATAAATGAAGTCCATTGTTGTTAAGAACTAGCATTTAAATTTTCTTTATACACTTTTTAGTTTCTAGCTAAAATTCCTTGAAATTTATAGCAGGTACCGTATCAAATAAGTAGTGAGCCTTTATGAGCGTTGAAGCTTTCCTCTCAGAAGTCATGACTGTCAATAGAAGTGTAGACGTGTGCAAATAAATTTGCGAAATTTGTATTCAAAATACCATCCGCACTTCATTTTCACACAGAATATAATTTTATTTCAACAGTTTATTGCCACCTCATCACTATACATATAAGCACACATATAGGTACATGGCATCTTTGTATGAATGCATATACGAGTACAACAATGCAAATAGAAATATTATTCCGCCTGAGCTACATTGCATACTTGCAACAAAACCATGCTATCAAGTGCAACTTCAGCAAAAGATTCAGGAATTTAGGTACTAGTAAATGGTACGAATCAAAAACAAAAAAATAAAAATAAAACAAAAATAATAAGAATAGCAATAACAATAAAAGGAAAGAAATTGTTTTAGGTGTTGCAGCAAAGCGTAACATTCCAATTCAAAGTTACATTTGTATGCTGATGTGTGGCATGTGTTGTGAGCATTCATGCAAACTTTGCATATAAACATACCCTGCAGTGAAACACCAAGCAAGGCGGAAAAAATACTAGGATACATCTCGAACTCCCTGACTGAAATCGAACTACTTTGAAAACGACCAGATTTGTAGCGACTACAAAACGAGTTATTCATGCATATTTTATTTGGCTTCAACCTTTTGATTTACTTTTATTTGACTAAACGAGTAAATCTTCAATTATTTATATGTGAAGTATGCAATTAAGTACCGCGTCGCTTTGCCAACAAAAACATATTTAAAATTATTGGGAAAGACAAAAGCTTATGTTTATTGTACTTGAAAACTTTTACTTCCGTTAACTTGTAAAAAAACTGCTTTTCTTTCATCTTTGGAATGATACGAATTTTGAAATATTTTTCCTTTCTATTCAATTTTGAAGAAGTAAGACTAATAATATATATAAATATCTCGTAGAACAACAATAAGTAAAAATGATCACTACAATTGCTTGAATAGATGTACGACTCATACTGCTCTGCAAAGAACAATATTAGTTATGGACTAGTTCACTTTTCAGTTCAACCAGTTCGTGTTCTATTTTTTTTTCATGTTAGCAAGTGGTATTTTTAACACGGCGATGCCCTACCAATTCTCAGTTATGCGGCCATGCATCAGCAAAATATCAGTTAAAATACCAGTTCATACCAGCCCAATATATACCAACGATGGCTTTGGAGTGAAACCTGAGTGAAAACAAAAACCAATCCATGGAAAGCAAATGAACATAATCTTTAACAATAGAATAAACACAGAACTATCTTAGAAATGGTAAACACAAGGACGTCTACTTTCGGAAACTGGTATGTTTCTGCTAGCAATTCAAGTCGGGATAATTACAACGAAGAACTACAGAAAATATCGCACCCTAAATACAAAAGGGTCACAACTCAAAATTTTCCACACTCGAGCTTGACTTGTTTACAGTAGCACAGAAAACAAACTATGTGCCACGTAAGCTTATAACAATCCTATCAAAAAACAAAAAATTTATTTTTGCCATATGTCATCCGCGGACCGTTTTATTGATAACGTCTCGTTCATATTTGAGCAGAAGGTAATATGTTTCTTCAGTTTTAGGCCTGTTTAGGCCTAGTCTAATATGTTTCTTCAGTTTTAGGCCTGTTTAGGCCTAGTCTAATATGTTTCTTCAGTTTTAGGCCTGTTAAAATATAAGCAAAAAACACCCATATTCCTACAGCAGCATTTGAAAGAATACTCAACCTACCACCGATTGATATTGCGGCAGAAGGTCTAGCAGCTAGATCTGCCGCAAGACTTAACACAACGGGTGAATTTACCTGTAAAACATTCGGACATAGCTCAACACGTATGAGCGTACAATTGGGTGAAGGGGTGAAAAAGAGGAATGAAACCTAGCTCCAATATGCTTAATTTATTTACTGACGGCTCGAAAATGATGGACGGAGTAGGTGTAGGGATTTATTACGCAAAGCTAGACATCAGGCGGCCAATTAAGCTCCCTGACCACTGCAGTATTTTTCAAGCAGAAGTCTTTGCGGTAGGAAAGGCTGCAAAACTATCACTAGCAAAGACATCGAGCAATTGCAACATAAATACAAAATATATAGTGGCAATGAAGGCAATAAACTTATATGAAATTTCATCTAATAACGTTCATAGGACCAGGGAAGCCAAAGGGAGACTAGCCGAAGGCAGACAGTTACACATCTATTGGGTACCCGGACATAAGGGCATTGCAGAAAACGAAATTGCAGATGGGATTGCCAAAAGCGCTGTTTACATACAATTCGAACAAGAAAATGGCATAGTGAAACCTTTAATCTTTAACCTGTATACCGTACAATGACTTTGTGGCGAATATGAAAATGTGGATATATAATAGAAACAATCTAGCCACGTGCAAGCCCGCGAAATTCATGGGTACACAAAATGCAGATAAATACGCCGTGTGCTAGCCCTGTCTAGAAAGGAAATCAGAACTATCGTAGGCCACAACTTGTTAGCGGCACACGCATACAAGATGGGAATTACAAACAATGATAGCTTCAGATTTTACACTGAACCATTTAGAAGAGAGGGAAACTCTAGAACAAACTCCTTCTATATTCTTGCTCTGCATTAGCTAGAACCGGAGCTATGCAATATGAGAGGTTAGAATGTCTCTCGAGGTTAGAGTTTCAGAACTTACTTAGATTAACAAAAGACGTAGGTTATTACAAGAAGTCTACTATACGACAAGGTAAGGGTCAAGCTCCATCTGGTACCACTAAGGACCTATAGGACTAGGTGATGGCTTTCAGCCAGCTAGGTCAACCTAACCTATATTTCATGTATTATATAACTAGTTTACACAGTATTTGTTTTTTTTTTCTTCAAATTAAATAAAACTTCTTTCAGCTGCAGTAATTGGTGAAATATTCAATATTGAAATTGCAGGCAAATTGATTATTTTACCACTGGTATAATTCTTGTCAATGGCGAACTAGTATGATTTCTTCTATTAAATACTAGTATCTTAAATAGAATGTTTTTATACTAGTTTCGCTTTTCCCTGCACGGTAGTTGTGTGGTAGTTTACAACCAATTCATTTGACTAGAGGGTATGTAGGAGTATGAGTGAGTGAGTGCAGCTGCTTGAATGAATGTATAATATTTCTACGTAGTTGCGAGTGGGTTGTGAATTTATATATTATTCAAGTTTATTTCAGCAATGTCTTTGGGTGTTGAAGCGGAATCAAACAATTTCCAGTCTGCTTCTTCGGCTCTAATACAGGCTCTTGTGCAATGTGTGGCATGTTCATCTTATGTGCCTGTGTAGGTGGCAAGTTTTACTTTCAATTCAAATATTTTGTATTTTACACAGTTGTTGTGGCTATCACTGCAGCATTGGCTGAATTTACAGGTTTCATCTGTAACAAATTCAATTGGATCAAAAACATTAAATTACCAGCACTTGAATGGTTTCGGAAAACCCCTACCTGTTGTTTATTTATTTTGTATAACGCAATCAAAATCAAATAAATAATTTATAAAGCTAATATACTACGAAAATTGGATTTGATTTCGGAAAAAATAAATTGAGATAGGAAATTAACCAAAATAAAATCAAATAAAACCAAACAAAAATTTTAGTAATAAAATAAAGCAAGGCAATTAAAGATGTACCGAATTCGGGTCGGACCATTTAACTTGAGCGCCAGTATAATAAATATCTGAACTAATTTTTACATTTCTTATTGTGTAAGAGTTTGGTTAGTTCCAAAAAATAACACATTTTACTAAAATGTGTGCAGGTGTACAAAGTTTGGTTCCT
>JAYXIM010041500.1:0-76293 GCA_037575425.1 Anastrepha fraterculus | reverse complement strand
ATTTTTCGCCAATTTATTATTGAAAAAATGTCTTCAAACTTCTCAAGTGGTAGTCGCGTCAGCCTCAGAATGATTTGTGCGAGTTTTTTAGTTTTTCTTTGAGTTTTTCTCGTAAACAATCTGGTAAACTTACAAGACAGAGAATGCAGCATTTCTGAGTGTAAATTGTTTTTGTCAAACAGCTAGTAAGCCAAACCGAAATAAATATTTCGCAAGTGCGTTTGTATAACAGCTTGCGTAAACATGTAAATACACGCGATTCGTAAGCTCAAACATTTACCCGAATATCCCAATAATAATTATTACATGTCTTATTATATTGTTTGCTTATTTTTAATTTCAATAAATCACTAAGTTTAAGATGAATAAAGGAAAATTCGCCCAAAGTTGGCAGGGCGAAGAAATTTCTTTCGCTCGGTAGAGGTTAGAAAAGCTTTTAGATCGCGCAAAACAGTGTAGCGAGGCCAGAGGAGACTATTATGAGTAAATAAACTCAAAGTTATTCCAATAATTCCGGCCAATTAAAGAAGTGTTGTCCATATATTTTCGATTGCGTTAAGGCCAAAGCTGCATCAAGGTATTCTAAAATTGGTATATTTTCGCTGGGCATGACGCGTGGTAACTTCCATACTGTGTTTAATTTCACCAGGGCTATTTGATTTATATATAGATAAATGCTGAAACTTCATGCTAAAGCTTTTCCTTCCTCAAACTCAGACAATTCTTTTCCATCTGGCAACCACATAAATTTCAGAAAGAGATAAAGCAACCGAAATTAGTTATAATATAATAATTTTAACTCACATTGCACACTTTTAAATTAAAAGCAATCGCTTTTGGTCTTTTAATTATTTCGCTTTGCAACGAACAAGAATTTGCGCGTTATTAAAATACCAGCAATAAATGCCGAACGAATAAACAACAAAACAATATTGGGACATTTTTCTATTATTACTTTAGTAGATATCATTTTAATAGGCTTGGTCTTATCATTTTTTGTACGGTGTATATATAATTTGTTGCCTCCTGTTGTTGCTTATTTTTGTTCCCTCCATTTGTGGAACAACGTCAAGACGCACACCACAAACAGGAGGAGGAGCTCGTCCAAACACCCAAAAAGGGTGTACGCACCAATTTCATATAGATATATATATATATTTTTTTTTAATTGAAACAATTTTATAGTTTTTTTAATTGTTTTAAGGTAGGAAATTTTCTGTTAAAATTAGTTCAGTTGAGTAAACTTTGCAATGGTTCGCTCTATAGTGGAGAGTTTTGAGCAAACTAAACATCAATACTGAATTTCTTCATAAACTACATACCCTTTGAAAGCGCCCGACTTCGATCTCGAAGCATCAAGTGATAGAAAAAGGAGAAGGAGCTTAGCCAAACGTACATCGTATCCAAAAAGCACAAACATTTATTTTCTTCCTAAAAAATGTAACCAAATAAAAAAATGATTGGCGTCTGCTTAAACGCGAATATCCATTAAATTGATTGTCTGAAAATAATGTGAATTCCAACTTCACTTAACCAACCACCCAAGAAACAAACTTCAAACTATTATAGTCGTAATCACAGTGAATTAATATCAACAGCTGCAAATACATATAAACAGAAAACTTAATTGCAATAAAGGGTATTTCAGAACTCACTATAGTGAAAAGTTCCTAGACTGGTTTTTTTCGCACAATATTTAATATCTTTTTGTTCCGCAACTACATTACATAAAACATATTCATTTATATTGTTTATATATTGTATTTTTTATAGATACTGTATTTTTAGCTGTATTACATAATTCTGCTAAGTGGCATATGTCCATCTAATGCCTTATATTTCGTAACCATGAGAACTGATTCCGTTTCTTTCAATTTTTCCTTCCTACAATTAATAGTAGCATGAGATATTTGGTGTTTCTCATTATGTGTTGAAGATACGCCGTCTTCCGATGTAATATTACTGTTTGTAAAGGGGGATGTTTTAGCTATTATCTTTTTTAACAGTCGGCTTAAACAGCTGACGCACGTATCGTGTTTTGTTTCACTGTCAAACATCTTCAGTTTGGTCTATAATTTAACCATGAATCGTTTTACAAACGAATAACGCTTGCAAATCATTGAATTTTATTATAAAAATGCGTGTTCTGTTAAGAAAGTTTAAGATCCACTTTTTTATCGAAAAATTGTGTTCAGCGACGAAGCTCATTTTTGGATCAATGGGTACGTAAATAAGAAGAATTGTCGATTTTGGAGTGAAGATCAGCCAGAAGATCTGCAATGTATCCAGAAAAGGTCACAGTTTTTTTGCGGTTTATGGGCTGGAGGTATCATTGGACCGTACTTCTTCAAACATGCTGCGAATCGTAACGTAACTGTGAATAGTGAGCGCTACCGTGAAATGATATCCAACTTTTTTTTGTCCAAAATGCAAGAGCTTGACTTGCATGACATGTGGTTTCAGCAAGATAGTGCCACATGCCACACAGCACGCGTAACAATGGACTTGTTGAGAGGCGAGTTCGGTGAGCTCTTTATTTCACGTTCGGGACCTGTCAATTGGCCACCCAGATCGTGCGATATAACGCCTTTGGATTATTTTTTGTGGGGCTATGTTAAAGCTCATGTCTATTCAGACAAGCCTGATTCAATTAACGCATTGGAAGACAACATTAAAGCATTTATACATATGTGAGATACCGGCCGAAACATTGGAAAGAGTATGCCAAAATAGTACTAAGCGGATGGACCATTTGAAGCGCAGTCGCGGTCAACATTTGCATGAAAAAATCTTCAAACATTAAATTATATGGCCTGTACTATCGATTTAAATAAAAATTTCATGAATTTTTCTGAGTTTTACGTGTTTTTTTGGAAAACTTTCCTATAAAAATTAAAAAATCACCCATTAGAAGTTCACCTCGAATAACTCGTGGTAGAACCCCTATGTTAGAAACGAGATCGGTCCTCGGAATTTTCAAAGCTCACCTAAAAATCCGCCCTTAGAAGGCCCGAATCGATGCATGTCTTCGACTTTGAGTGCCATATAAGACCTCAGACCATTCATAAAACTTCACAAAACGAACTTAAAGATTCATATCGCAGTTATGGCAACTTAAGATCTCTCTACTCTTATGGAGCTCTCTAGTTCTCCCAATTGCCATTGAGTCAGCGTCCAAGCTATTTGATATTTGAAAGTTGTTCGTACAATAAAACAACGTTGAAATTTTTTATATTTTTTTATGGAAATAATCATCCGAATAAGTCGACAATTCAAGAGTTTCGCTTTAGCGTAAAGTGCGGCTGAACCACCTTCAACATCGATATATCGATGTTCTCAACAATCAGCCATTCATGAATCGACTGCTTGGCGGATTTTATTTGTAGGCGCGTAATTGTTAAGAGCCATATTTTGAATAAAAATAATGAAACCTAAAATAATCTTAATTTGTTCATCCTTTATTTTAAAACAACACCTAGGCGCATCTTTTTCAAGACCCTTTATAAAAAAAAGCATGCACAAAAGGAATGAGGGATTAGAAGGCATACATACATATATACATGTATTTATGTACTGCAAGCATAAAATATACTTGTTTGTTTAGTTTATGTACTGAATCGATTGTGAGCCCAGAAAGGCCGGAAATATGCGAAACTAAAATCTGCACGAGGCGAATAAAAATGTTTAATATTTACATTCACTTTCGTTATAACTCTATGATAAAATATAAGCCGCCCCATAAGCCAAATAAAATAGTAATAGCAGCCAAAATAGCATAACAACAACGCTAATAAGTACCGCAAAGGGTATAAAGGATATGATAATGTGCACCAACCTTTCTTTTTTGCCTTCAGTATCCGCTTCAGATGAAAGGATAGTGGAAATGGAGTTCGCATCGATGCGTGTAAGTAGTTTGATGTGGAATAGTATGTGTGCATATTTATTATAGCAGCTGTTTTATAACAAGCGTAAAAATTTTACTTTATGAAGCCAAAATTTAATACCCCTTGCTTGCTTTGCACATCTGTATACTGACTACGTTTGTACGCTAGAGAAAAACTGTGGGTTCCGAGTAAGACTGTTTCTGTAGTAACTTCCAAAGCGTTATTAATTTATGTATATCCGAGTTTTTCTTGTGATAGCAATAATACTGGTGCTCAGTCGACAGTCACAGTCACCAATATTATGTAGAGTAATATGAGTGTGTATATAATTGATGCTTACATGGTTTATTGGGTGTTTGGCCGAGCTCCTTCTCTTATTTTCGGTGTGCGTCTTGATGTTGTTCCGCAAATAGAGGCACCTACTGCTTTAAGCCGACTCCGAACAGCAAATGATTTTTTGTAAATAGCTTTTTCATGTCCCATAATACACTCGGAGTTTTGCCATTGACTGCCGAGTGGCAATCGATATTAAAAAATATTATTTCTATCATTTTGATGTTTCATACACGGAGATTCGAACCTTCTTAATTGTAGTCATGCACCAACTAATTAAGTTGCAAAGTAAAAACCAACTTATTTTCAATAGGTGGATATCTCATCTTTATTTTGAAATTCGTATTCATATCATAGAGTGGGCATACGAATTTAAAATTTTTTATTGAAAATGTTAAACCTTTTTAAAGTTGAATTGGTGAGAAAATTAAAAGTTAGGCGCGCAGCATTACTATGTAAAATCTATAGTTTACATACATATGAAGCATATTTTCTTTTAGATAACTTTTACTTTCGCACAGTGTTATGCAGAAAATGCGCAACACCGTGAAGGGAAAAACTTCTCAAGAATCAACAAGTATTTTAAGCCACTTCAAACTTCCACTTTATTATACTAAAACTGAATAGAACCCAACAATATTTTTAATTCTCATGCATAAAATTTGTAACAAAATGAAGTTAAAATATAAATAAGTACGTTGTAAAAAATTGCGATACATGTCCATACATCCCTACATATCCGTATATAAATAAATAAATATTTTTCTCGGTGGCTTTATGCCGTTTAATGCAACCCTTACAAAATTATAAAATCCTTGTGCTCAAGGATTGTACCTGCGCAAGTATGTACTCGTAACTGGAATTTTTAAAGAGTTTGAGAACTTAAATGATAATAAAAAAACCGAAAAATTTTTAGAATGCATTTTTTTATTATAATCTGATAATTGTATATTGTAATTTCGGCACATCTATTTTTTGAGTATGATATGCGCACATGACCGCCGCGGCTATGAGTTAATTGGCTTATTTGATCAGCCCAATAAATCGATTGTTAAGTGCGCTACTTGCGCCGTCCTGTTGGAACCAAATGCTGGAGCTGATTAATTTTTGGAAACAAAAATTTACTCACCATGTCCCGATAGCTATCACTATTCACCGTAACGTGTTTCAAAATAAATATGAACCGATGATGCCCCAGTCCACTACGATCTTCGTGAAAACATTTCCTTGATTTTAAAAGTAAATGTATACAATTTGGAAGTATTGACCAGCCGTTAAACGATTTATGATGGCTTGCCAAGCCTTCTTCTTCTTCTTGAGTTTAACAAAGTGTGCCATTCATTTCTTTTTCATCCTAACCGACGCTAATTGGGCACACCAAATGAAGCCAAGTCTTTCTCCGCCTGATCTATCAAACATTGAGGGGGTATTCTTCTTCCTCCGCTACCACCAGCTGGTACCGCATCTAATTCTTTCAGAGCCGGAGCGGTTGTATCCATTTGGGCAACATGACCCAGCCAACGTAGCCGCTGAATCTTTATTCGCTGCACTATGTCGATGTCGTCGTAAAGCTCATACAGCTTATTGTTTCATCGCCTGCGATACTCGCCGTCACCAACGTATAAAGGTCCAAAAATCTTCCGCAAAATCTTTCTCTCAAACACTCCAAGTGACGCTTCTGCACCATACGTTAGGGCGGGCATTACAGAGCTTTACAGAGTATTAGTTTTGTTCGTCACGAGAGGACTTTACGACTCAATTTCCTACTTAGTCCAACATAGCACTTGTTGGCAAGAGAGATTCTATCTGTTCTGTGGTTGGTATTAATGCTGGTTCCTAAATAAACGGAATCTTTTGCAACCTCGAAATCATCACTGTTAACAGTGACGTGGATACCGATGCGCGAGTGCGCCGACTATTTGTTTGAGGCCAATAATATATTGATTTCATCGGCATTCGCCAATAATTGTACACTGTGCGGCAGGTTTACGAAGCCCACTGCAGAGATTTCTCCTCTCTAAAACCTCGTTTGGCATCAAATGGCTCGGAGGTCTGCTCCAATTCGGCTGGTATTGAGCAACGTAGTTTCGCGGGGATACCAAATTCAGACATCGCTGCATATAGGTAACTCCTTTTCATGCAGCTGAAGGCAAAGCAATCCAGAGATATATTATTATGCGCTAAGCTTTGGAGTCACCAAAAATATCAAAATATTAGAAGCGGTTTTTCTTCCAATAATCGCCCCTCGAAAGGTAATGGCAAACCTCCGAATATATTTCTGCCATGAAAAACATCCTCATGAAAAATCATTCGGAATCATTCATTATTAAGAGGAAGGTATGCCGTTAATAGTGGAAAATAACATCAGGCAAATTACGACCACGACCACGAAATTTTCCATAACCGAATGGCAAAGTGGCTGCTCTATGTCCTCGATAACCTCACGAATTCCATCTTTGAGGTCTTGAATCGACCCTGGGCTGTTGGTGTAGACCTTCTCTTTCACGTGACTTCAAAGAAAAAAGTCACAATGTGTTAAGTCACAAGATCTCGGTGGCCAATTGTGATCACGGTCCAGAAACTTCAAATATAAAAATCTCTATTGGTTCATGGACAAAAGGTCTAAGTTATCAATATTCAACAAAGTTTTGCTTTCCAAGCAAATTCGGAAACCTGTACAGACATATGGAATACAACTTTGGGGTTGCTCAAGTTCCAGCAATGTAATGCAGATTCAAAGATTTCAGAATAAAGTGCTAAGGTGGACTGCAAATTCTTCTTGGTTTACTTGCTACTTGAACGCGATCTTGACATCGATTCAGTCGCCGCCACAATATAAAATATAAGCCACACATGGGTAGCCTTCAACAGTATATCAAGCAGCAAAGCTTCGGTACTGTCTGACCTAAGCAATTGAAAGACAAGGCTTAAACGAAAGAAGTCCAATAATGTCCTGGGGTAAACAACATCTCTGCTATTGTACGCATAGCAGAACACGCATACAATTATTTGCATTAGACAAAACTCAACGCATATTGCTCGCTAGTTAAAGTATATATAATTGTATTATAATATATGAATTAAATTAGGTAAAATTAAAAACTCCTAACTTTTCCATTTTTTTCATTTACCTAAATTATTTCTTGAATATTTGAGTGCGCAACACGCAGACGCACAAAAACGTTCAGAGTAAAGTCATCAAAAGCTACAGATTCATACAACGAAGATACGAACGGTACGAAGATTCGATCTGTACATCTTGGGTTGTTGTCCTGATGAAGAAACTATGAGCTGTTTTTCACAATGCCGGCCTTTCGCGATGAGCATTCTCCCTCAAGCGCTCCGGTAAGCTCGCATAATACCCTTTATTTAGAATTTGGCCATAGTAGACCACATCGCGTCCACAACCAAGCATTTGACATGCTTTAGGCTCCCTTGTGAATTGTTTTGTTGATAATTGTTGGTTCGCTTAGATAACACATTCTTAGACTCATTCCCCGTCACCGTTAAAGTTACCCTTAACAGTCGCGCAAAACATACTGTTCCTCGTCACCAAAGGTAGACCTAATCTACGTTGGGGAAATCAAGTGAGGAATGTTCAGGCAGCACTTGGTGTCACCAGCAAGCAGCGAACCGGAACACCAATTTTTCCTGCATAAGATTTAGAAGATGTAATATTTGTTTATTTCTTTAATACATGTGAATCTACCAAGTCTCACCCTCAAAGAATAAAAAATAAAAAATTCGAAATCAGGTGTAGTTTTTTCGTCCATTTTCTCTTATGGAAATTTATTTGTACATAAACTTTTATGATATCCTACGGTTAAAAAATACGATAAACAATAACCGTGAGATACAAAACAAAAAGGCGCAATTGATTCATTAAACTGAGGTAAATTCATTTTTATAATAAAGGGTTATTCAATAGGTGCGCTTCAACTTTTTTCCGATAGGGAGGGCGAACGACGCAATATTTTTTATTTTTCGCTTGTCATTTGTAAACTTCATTAGTATACATTTCATCATGGAACGCAACACACTTGAGCAACGATTGCAAATCGTGCAAATTTTTTATGAATATAATCGTTCTTTTGGTGCTACTTTAAGAGCATTACGGCCATTTTACGGTCCATTTAACAAGCCGTCCCGTTTTGGGGTTATGTGAAGTCATTGGTCTACAGTAACAAGCCGGCGACGCAAAAGAGTGGTCGAAAATTGGGTTCAACGATTGGACTTCGTAAAACGTGCACGCGGTGGTCATGCAAAAGAAATCGAATTTCATACTTAAATGTATGTATATGTTCAAACTCGACAATAAAAAAAAATAGTTGAAAAGGTGAAACCGTTTGTGTTTTATTCAAAAAAGTTCAAAAGTTGAAGCGCTCTTACTGAAAAACCCTATATTTTCTGGCAGTGTATAGCCGCAGGAAAATTTGGCGAAAGGCGGAAATATTACGAAAAAGGCTATAGCCCAAACATATGCAAACAATGAATAGAACTGTAGAGAAGTAAAACTTAAAAAAACAGAAAAATAAATAAAGGAATAAATACAATCAAGTAGACTCGAAGCAGGAATATCGAATATTTCGCAGACCAACATTTGGCAGACAATCGAAAAGACAGTTGATGGTGGGCCCAAATGAGCGAAATAGCAGCTGAGAGGTGGGTGGTCGTGTTATGGTGGTTGCATAAAGTGCATCAACTGCTTGCCAGTTTGCAGGTAGATAGACGCCACAAATCGGCAAAAAAATAATATAAAACTAGTACAAGCAGCAGTCGGATGAACTTACTTAACAGAATAGACAGAAAATTGCTTCGCAATGACTACGTACCTACAACAACTATTTACTGGCAACAACTGGTATGCACGTACAACTTATTTAGACTATGGAGTAGCCTTCATCACGTCTGGTTGTCAGCTTCGAACTGTACTTTTTTGTGTCGGTTGATTGTGTGTTTGCTTTTTTTCCTTCCTTTTTGCGTCAGTTCACATTCGAACGGGACAAGGATCTAGCTATGGTTCAGTGCAACCATTATACACTCTAAACAACAACAACAACAATAATAATAACAACCACCAATAGTAGTTTTATTAAAAGGCAGAAAATTTGTATGCGAGCACAGCGAAAATACAGCTATAAAAGTTCTTCACAACCAGTAGCTGAAAAGTTAGTTGAGTGAGTTGTTGGTACTGTGCCAAATCAAATTATTGCAAAACTTAAAATTTCGATCAAACGTGATAAGAAAGGTAATCGAAATAAACAACGTAAATAACCAAAGCCTGAATGCACTGAAAATAATATTGATTGCCATGGAATTTTACAACTTTCGTACGAAATATTTATAAAAATGGGGTAATAATTTCCGATATAAACCGGAATTTTCTTTTTCTGTCCAATTGTGAGCTTCTAATCACGAAAACAAAAAATGTATAGTAATTTCAGATCATTTATTTACAGCAATTAAGAACTGTGAGGATCTGCTTCTTTTTTTTTTTTGTTTGTTTGAAAGACGCGCTCTAACTCTTACTATGAAAAGATTAAGAAAGCATAACATGACAACGCCCAACGAATTAGATGGATTGGGCACGTACTGCGCATGCCGAAAGAGCGAAATGCTAGGAAAGCTTTTATTTTAATACCCATTGGAGGAAGAAAAAGAGGACGCCCCCGAAAGCGATGGTTAGATAACGTCGAATCAGATCTTAAGCAAATGAACGTACACAACTGGAGAGATGTAGCCATGGATAGAATAAAGTGGAGAAAAATTGTTGATGAAGCTATCGTCCACCACGGATTGTGAAGCTAAGGAGAAGAAGAAGAACATGACAGCTTCACAAGTTGTTACGAAAATATTGAGCACAGAGCACAGGCTTCTCCGACTCTTTAAGAGTATGAGCGAAGGGAAGTAGTATATTATCGACCAATCTCAAATAAATAAATATATGTCAAGCAGAAACCTACTCAATAGAAAGATTTACCCACTTTAAAATTGAACGCAACTATAACACAACTATTCTTACTGATAGCCCAACAGCAATCAAGACTCTCAACTCTTTCCAGGTTACATCAAAACTGATGCTGGAGTATCTTGAAAGGCTCAATATCTTAGACCAGAACAATCTGGTACATATCCCATGGGATGGACACGTCGGAGTTATTGGCGAGGAAGTTGTAGATAAATTAGCCAGAAAAGTAGGAGGTGGCCAGAGCCATTTGGTGGCCTAGTAAAGGGTAACTTTTTCTCTCTTTTTCAGGAAGTAAAGGATGTACAAGGAATATCGTACTGGCACCAGCTACCAGGTTTATCGCAATCAAAATTAATAGTAGGTAGATTTAACCTAAAATGATTTAAAGATTTTATGGAATTAATTAAGAATAATTTTAGAATCTTTACAGAAATTCTACAGGGTATTAACGATACGATACGATAATTATCTGGCAAATATACTCCAATGAGACTTGCAGGTTGTGTAGGGAAGAAGATAAAACCGCCAAACGTATGCTAGCATCGTATCCAGCACTAATTCATAAGAGGTACAAACACCTGGGTAAACATATTTTACAAGAGGAGGAAATAAAGCTCTATAAAAGAGAGCAAATGCTAAAATTTACTGAGAAAGTTGGGCTCCGAGAATTATTGTGGTTCCAAGAAGGGACTCAATATATCTTTCCGGCTGCAGCGCTAAATCCCTCATAATAATAATAATGTTACATAGAGGTGGAAAGAGCTTCATCAAAGTTTAAACTGTTAAACCAAGTTATGCAGTGGGCCTGGAGTGATAAAATAGTAAACCATCAGGTCGATCATAGGTTAGGTTAGTACGTCCTTCGACGTACCTAGGCCAGTTAGAGGCCCTTGTGATACCACCAGAATTATCCTTTCCTTACTCTACTTGGTTCTCTCTAAACCATTGTGTGGTCTTTAAAAATCTGTCTATACCAGCTAGTTTGAGATTCGCAACATCCGCGATATTGTCTAGAAAAGAGATACCGAGCAATCTCACACATCTTCTACACAGAGCCATGCACCCACATAGAAGGTGTTCAACTGTAGGTACCTTCCTCTTCTACATCCTGACAGCGTCTACAATAGTCATTGGATGGTACCCCTAATATATTGTCTTATTTTCCTATTATACAGTGTCAACACCTACTATTATACGACAGGATACCTACTACGATTCTTAAATCCTTCCTACTTAATTTAAGTAGGCTCTTATGTACTTATATCGCAGTTGTTGTTTAATTGTTTTCAGTTGAAATTTGCAACAGTAATGGTGTGTCTATAATGGTGCGTATGGCATGGGTATGTCGACCTGGTCCTGCCCAGTTTGGAGCCACGAGCCCAATGCGGAATACTCAGTAATGAGCAGGAAGGGGAAAGGATATATTGTTGTTTATAGTTTCGGATTATAAGCCACCTCTCACTTGATCATTGAGTTTTGAGCCATCAGTTTTTATTATTATTATTATTTATAGCCCCTTTTCCCCAGTTTTGAAATGAGTTGTTCAAGTCCTGTCTAGGTATATCTTTTTTCTCTTTATCGCGCCACAAAAGTCAGTGGCGTTAGGTATACAGAAAACATTCCAAGCATATTTGAATATCCAAGGTTGTTTGCCTTTAGCATGGCTGGTTCCCGAAATCTTGGCGCCGCCTTGGTGCCTAGTTGCGTACAATATAGGTTAATTGGTAAAAAATTCATTGTTTTGAGCGTCTCAGTAACACTGCGTCTGGCTACCCCTTGAATACTATTTAGCCTCTTGATTGACGTTTTCTTATAACGGGTTGGCTACCAGACCAGAATTTCCAAGATCATAATTGATATCTGAACTATAATAATCATACCCGAATATAATAGTTCATTTTTCTGTAGTTCATAGTTCTGTACAATCGCCGAAATGGACTTCTGTAGTATGAGTGCTTTTGGCTTTAAAATTAGTGACCGGTGGTGATGAATTATAAGTGAGGATACGAGTAAGCCTTTGGGAATTTTTCAATGCATGCATGTATTACAGCTACTCCAGCACAACTATTACATATGAATGTAAAAACAAAATTTCCAGGAACAACTGAAAACTTATTAAAAAGAAGGCGGTAAACAAAAGTTTAAAAGGTTTTGAGGCAACGCCATGGCGCTCGGAGTGCTGCACTTCCACTTGGCTAACTCTTGAGTGATGCAGCTGATATATACACAAATGCATGCAGCAGCAGTTGCTGCATAGCAAGTAGGCTGTTGCAATTCTTTTATCTCTGTGCTTTATGCAACACATTACTTACTGCCAACTGTTCGCTCGTACAACTTTTAATGCGACAAATAACTACAAACAAATGTTGTGAAAATTTCAAGTTTTGCGGTCTTAAAATTTGAAATAAATATGTACTTAAATATGCGCGAATTTCTCTGCACTTGCAACTTTTGTGCTTACTAAAGTATTTACTTATGTATATAAGCAGGCACACATACACACAAACGCAAGTAAACACAAATGGCGGCAGAAAAGTTACAAAATTGTGAAATTGCATAAAAAACAGGCGCATGGAGAAACATAAAAATATATACATAAATATATGCAAATGTATCATATTAGGGGTGCTCTGACTTTTCGTTATATACATAATATGAAAATCACTAACCTGTTCTACCTTAACGTAGACATCGTAACCGCGCCCCTTACTTTTTATTATCCTGAAAATGGCTAAAACTTTGGGGTGGCTTGGAACTTTATGAACTGCAAAATTAAGTTGTAGGTACAACCTTAATGTGATTTTAAGTCAAGTCAAATTCTTTGTAATGGCGCCGAAAACTCGCCGCTATAGCTGTAAAACTCATTAGTGATGCAAATCCGAAAGTTCTTTTCGGCTTAGTTCAACTTGTGTTGGCAGTTGTTGTTATACCCGCACATTCAAATGAATACAAGGGTATTATAATTTTGTTTACATGGCGATTGTAAATATACCAAATAAATACCAAAAGACTCAGCATGAAGAGAGGAGTCAACTTAGTCGTGTTAGAGCATCCATTCGTCCGTCCGTTTGTCCACACGTATGTACAATAGCTCAAGAAAAACGTAGCATGTTTCGCATATTACAATATTATTTGTCCAAGGTAGGTTGGTATTGAAAATGCACGAAATTGGTTAATAACCGCGCCCATCTCCAATATAACGGTAACTTAAAAAACAAAAGAAAAAATCTTGGTAAAAGTGATAAACCCAAAGAAATATGACTGTAGTAAAATTTGACTGTAGTTAATTCTCGCTTACCTCAATAATGACTCATTTGATATTTTGCAGTAGTGAGTAAAGGCGAAAAGTCTCCGCGCTTTCCCACAGTGAGAACTTTTGAAGAGACTTCGAAAGATTTACAAAAGAATGGGCTACTACGCTTGAGTGCTCCACGCGTTAGTATTGTATTCTAGCATCACCGGGGGCCTTCCTACCATTAAACGCGAACTTGTTATTGGCATGCAAGTGTAAACAACTTGCAGCGGATAGAGAATGCTTGAGAAAGTGAACTGCACAAAACCTTTATTATACTGCCTACCGATTTCGTTCTTGATGACATATTTATTCAGAACGAACATTGTCGTGTTTGTAAGTACCAGGCAGACAACGTCACAACGTAGTTTAGGAACTAAAAGAGTCCAAAACTAATTCCATTTTGTAGGTATCTTTAATTGAACCGAAAATTGATGAGTAAAGCTTTTACCTACCAATACATTCTGCTATCATTCGCAGAAAAATTAAAAGGTTGTGATACCATAATTCCAGATACACTCCCGTTTTAGATTAACTTTGAATTGAATATAGAGTTCTTCATCCATGAGGTTATTGTCATTTTTGTATTTATGTATTATCGATCTCTAGAAGGTCCACCCTATCTGTAGTTTTTTCACTGAAGATCAGCTCACAATTGAGCTTACTAACTTTTTTTATTTTTTGGCTCATTTAGATCTGACAAAATTTTTATTCAGATCAGTTAAAAACATCACCCGCAAAATTGCTGTCTGTACGTCTGGCAATACAAGCTTTAACTCTCATTTCTAAAACTTGCAGCTACCCCAAATGGAATTTTACTAAAATGTGCCTGGCTAAAAAAGTTCGGCCCGTACCGAATTCACCACTTCCTTACTTGTTATGATTGCTATTTTTTATGTTGCATTTGCCGCTGCTAACACCAATGACTAAATTTTAAAATGAAATTACTGGCACGCCCAAAGGATCAACTGTCATCACTTAAATGATAACAGAAGTGGCAAGAAAAGTTTTTAAATAATGTGAAAACTAAAAACGGAAATATTATTTAGCTGAAATGTCACTATAAGTAGATGTTTAAGATTATTTTTATTATGACGCATTAAGCCTATTTTGTTGTGCCTTTTTTAACAAGAGCGGCAAGGAGGGCACAGCCAAGTGTGTGCCTACAGACTAAAAGTGGAAGCCACCGAGAATTAGACAGGGAACACTCCACTGTATTGCCATTATATTAAAGTGGAGAAAAACGTGCATAGGAGAATAGAAACAATTTTGCTATAGCGATTAGGTATCGCTAAATATGCCTTATACCTTTCCCATACATACTCGTACATAGTGTATGCACGTATCTCATCAAGCGTGTGCAAAAAGTAGGAACCAAGATTACTAAATTTCAGTATTTCGTTTATCCGCTTACTGCTTAGGATGAGGTCAAATTAGCTTGATTTGAACTAGCCCATAATGTTGGAATTACATTGTGTGGAAGTGCAAGTTTTAAGTGCTACTCATAATGCATTGTTTGAAGTTTAAATGAGTTGTTAATCCTCTAGTACGCAAAGCTCTCTTTTATAGAAATAACAAAGAAATAGCCATCTAAGTTGCATTGTCAGTCAATGTGCTCTAGGGGGTTTTTAGTATTTCTTCCATCATGTTTACTTTGCATTAGTCTGTGTTATGCCTGCTCAAATTCTTAAATGTTAGTAAGTATCCGAGTGACCACCTAAAGACCACTTGAGAGGCATTAGAAAATATTGCATTTTTTGAAAATACGTTTTGGGTGAGGCACATTTTGATGAAGAAGGTTTGCCTGGCGACCCAGTCAGTTTGCTAAAAGTTTATGTATATGTAATATGTGGTGACTACTATTCGAAATTCAGAGAACGTAGGTTTAAATTTTTTTTTTTTTCGAATAGAGGTCGCAAGGCAATGGCAAACCTCCGAGTGTATTTCTGCCATGAAAAAGCTCCTTATAAGAAATATCTGCAGTTCGGAGTCGGCTTAAAACTGTAGGGCCTTCCATTAGCGAAACAACATCAAGACGCACTCCAATCGTTTTCTTCGAGTCTGGTGTCAAGGTAAAGTAAGCTGATTCTTAATTGAGGAGATAATGAATTATAGTCTCGAAGTGCCCAGGCAATAGGTGCATTACTCGCAAATTTAGTCTTAAAGTTTCCCCTATAAGAAGATTAATAATTGCGAAGACTTCTTTCTGGAACATCAAAGCTTAACCGCTCAAGTGGATATGAACAGTCGACGATGCCATTAGCGACACTGAAAATAAACGAAAGTAAAGGGACTGTCCTTCTCTTTTCTAGAGATTCTAAATTAATTAACTTTAGCCGAGAATTATAGGATGGAACTCAAATCTTAGGGAAGAACAACTTTTTGAACGCGCTCTATTCTGTTAATCAAAAGTTGGTCGTAAGGTATCCAAATGATAACAGGGTACTCAAAGTAAGATCGAACAAGAGCCGTCAACAGCGGTTTATAGGTGTGAAACCTAAAACCGAATACGATTTTAAAGAATAATATTAATGTAACCACTGAAGGAAAATTTCGTATCGAATAATATTCGAAGATCCTTAAACTCAGTTACACTTTGTATTGCATTATTAGAGGTGTAGGTTGTTTTAAAAATATTCTGAAGTCTCGAAAATTTTTTTAATATTCAAAGACAGACGCAACCTCATGCACCAACGATGAAGATTGTTCAATACGAGTTGAAGCTTCTGAGCATCCTCTGATTCCTTAACAGATGAGAAAATTTTTAAATCATCCACGAAGAGCAAGAAATTAGAAAAAGTAAAGCATTTGCTTATGCCATTGATAAAAATGAGAAAAAGAAGTGACCCTAAAACGCTCCCATTGGGGACACCTTAAGGGGGTAGTATGGTATTTTTTTTTTTTCATTTTTTTTTTTTTTTTTTTAAATTATTCTATAACATCTTAGGATTATTGTGTCAAAGTTTGAAGTGCATTAGAGTAAAATTGACAAAGACACAAAGGATTAAGTATCTACCTCTCCAACCGGATTTCACGCTGCCGAAAATCTTTAAACGCGTTTTTCTCACACTTGCCTTTTTTACGGTCGGTGTCCACTGCAGATTCATATCTACTGCACCGATTCTTTTCAAATTTGGTTTTTTTGTTTCTTTACTTTATTCACGAGGTAATGACGTCGAGTTTTTTTTTTTTTAAAATTTTGTCATTGTTGGGAGCAGCACCTAATTTACATGCCATAATTTAAGTATAGGGTCAATTGTATAGTTTTTATTTAATAATTTAGTATTGTAGTATAATTTATAAGATTGTAATATTTTTAACTCGTTACACCTGGTCACCCTAATTCTTGTACTTGTCCTTGAATTATATTAATACACATTATCCTATATTTGTCATTTTCCTAACGTTCGTATCAACGCATTCTTATGTACATACATTATATATAAGCTGTGCTAAGCAAATATTTCGAGACTTGAAGCTCGACATCAGCTGAGGCCGGTGAACTTAAATATTGTGAAGGGATTAACAAACACACGAACGCGTAAACTCTAAGTGTGAAAAATAAAATTATAAAGGAGTTTGAAAATTAAAGTGTTTAATTTATTTCAAAATTAATAGCTGCCAAAAAAGCTTGGCGGTTTAACAGTCATATTTTAAAACAACAAAGTTTTCAAGTTTTTTTTATGAAAAATCGGTGTTTTGACTTCAAAGCGCTTTAAAAAATTAAAAAAAAAAAAAATTCGACGTTGTTACCTGCGAAACTTTATTAGCTGATGAAATCAATTTGGGTTTTTGATTTTAGTTGATCCAGTAATGAGTTCTGAGGGACAACTTTTTTATGAGACGTCCGCGAAGATTCGCTGCCACCAACTCATTTCTTCATAAAAATCAATGAAAATTTCACACAATATTCTTTAAATATGACTTTATAATGAAGTAATTTTAAAATTTTGAATAAATCAACTGTGTCGACAAAAAAAATTTCGAAAAATATGCTTGTTTTACACCGAATTAACCATACTACCCCCTTAAGTAGCAACAAAGTGGTTCGATGAAACTACATCAATTTTAATCACACACCATCTGTCCGTCAAATATGACTTAAGCCATTGCAGAGAAGTGGAGCGAAAGCTCAAGCAAGCCAACTTGTTTACTAGAATCTGGTGCGACACTTTTTAGAATGTCTCTGAGAACTCGGGGTAATCGCAGCCCACTTAGAGTCCTTTAGAAAACGAGGACATACAGAATTCACTAAAAACAGCAAGATTAGTAACTTTAGAACGGCCAGTTACAAAACCATGTTACTTTGGGTAAATTAAAGACTTAACCGCTAAATAAATGTTGCTCTTTACAATACATTCAAACAGTTTAGAGAGGATTGATAGCTTGGAAATCGGCCTGTAATTACGAGCATCATTTTTTCTTCCACTTTAAAAAAAAGGTGTGATGATTATAAATTTCCATTCCTTTAAGAGAGTGCCCCTAGATAAATATTTATTAAAAATAGTCCCTAGACGTATTGCCAATTCTTAAATAAAATAGCTGGAAGACCATCAGCAGCTGTATGTGACCACGGTTTGAGAGAAGGCATGCCCTTGAAAATGTCATCAGATAAGATGTGCAGATTGCCAAAATTTAGAGATGAAGATATCTCGTATGAAAGATCAGGGGGCACCTCTTTAGCCGGGACATGAAAATTCCGCCAATAAGTTAGCTGCTTCAGCAGGTGTACTTGCAAATTTACCATCCAACATCATCGAAGCAGGTACAAATGAACTCGACTTTTTAGATTTTAGAAACTTCCAAAATAACTTCGGATTAGCTTTGATGTTCCGCTCAGTATTAAGTATATAGTTTTTGAAAAGAGGATTATCTAAACACTTAAACTTTTGTTGAAAATGCTTGTATTTTACAAAAAATAATTGATTCCTAGTTGCCTAAAATTTCTTGAGGTATTTATAAAATTGTCTGTCATAAAATTGTCCTCCAGCCCCACTCTAAACTAATTCTAATTCTAATATCCAGTTCTGCTCTTCAAATACTTAGATGTATTTATATATATATTTTTTAATGTTTGAATAAACCGGCAAACACAAGAGGGTTATACATATATGTACCAGCATATCTAGATTCATATGTATTTGAAATTCTTTCAACGTGAGTGAGCGGCAAATTGTCAAATTATGAAAAACTTTTAGGCGCAAAACCAAAAACTACAGCGGCTGTCGCAAATGGCTACAGTTCAAAACCAATAAAAAACTCTGCAACAAAACTCAAGTGTTTAGGCACAGTATGCATGCATGTTGTGCGCACAATTGCCATTGGCCATAACAAAAGTTAGAAAGTTAAAGTTGGCGGAGAAAAAGTTGTGAATTTCGATATGAATGAGCCTGTATGTAGGTTTTGGGAAAAGTTTATATGTACGTATAATCAAGTAAGGAGGCGCTATATTCGGGCCTGAGCGAATTTCATATACCAGCGCACATTTTAATAAAATTTATTTTGGACTGGCTGTTAGTTTTTGGAATGAAATAAAGCCGTAGGCCATAAGAGTCAAAACTTCCCCTCTCCCTTTGGACCCAACCTGTCGAAACAGTAGGCTTCCTGGGCCTACCGTTAGATGAGCTAGACCAAGTTGACCGGTGATTTACATTACAGTGTTACAAAGTGCACTACATCAACAACAACAAAGTTACTGCTACATCAACAACAACAAGAGTTATAGCTTGTAATAGTAGACATACGGACGGAAATTTATTTTTTGCAGAGAAAAAGTGGACTTGCTTTTCATAAGATCTCAATTATATTATCTTTATGCCGGATCTAAATAAGTCACTTGCATTTAGCTAAAAATGGCAATGGGCAAACTGTCCATTTTTCAAAATTTTATTTATTTATTTTATTTTTCTTATGATTATTTAACAAATTTGGTAATTTTGCTTCTTTTATCATTTTTTTTTTAATTACCGTTACATGGCAAGAGGACGTAGTTTTTGACCGATTTTGTTAATTTTCAATACCAATAAGTAACTATATGGACTCACAGTAAGTTGCTCGGAAGTTTCATTGAAACACATTAATTTTTGCTCGAGCTATCGTACACACGGAGAAAGACACATGGCTAAACCAACTGCTTTCATCATTCTTAGCACTTTGGTATGAATGTATACATCGATTACCTTATGCTATGACACATAACCGTTACGCGAACAAAAGTGCACAATAGCGCACGGGTGCAAAAACCAGGAGAAGCGTAAAAGGCAGCCACAAAGCGATAATGTTTTTGACGCAAGAAAACTTTTTTCATTAGTCGACAAGCTTACAGCTATTTATACATACATACATATATTTTAGTAGAATAAATTCATGCGTATATCCTAGGCATGCCAATTAGAGACAAATTTTCATCCCGAAACTTCGGGATATTTGTAAAGTCGTACCGTAATCCCGGGACTTGTCAAGGGGCTCCCCTTATTCAAAATTAAATTAAACTAAATTTAAAAATAAAATATTTACTTCTACATACAGAAAAAGCTTAAAGTAATACATTTTCGAAATTTTATGGAAAAACCCATGTGAATCAGGAAAGCATCCATACAAAAATAGGAATGCAAATTCTTTTCAAAGTAATAATAGTTATAAAAAAACACATTAATCAAAACTGAATAGAAATATACAAACACAAAACAAAAATATACAAAGAAACTAAAAATCTTTGAGAAAGCCTATAGGACTACCATGTTTTATGGCGCACGTTTGGAGGATTTAAAGATTTGTGTAAGTTGCGAAGCTTTTACGCTTTTTGCTGTACAACACCTCAAACTACATGATACACCCCGAAACCGAATTATTGCCGCAATTTGAATCCACCATCCACTAACAAATGTGTTTTATCGGGCGGTGCATAAGCCTACCAACACCAAGGTTTCCCCCTTATCCGTGCTGAAGAAACGATCTAATTAGGTGTTTACTAGGTAAAAGAATGCAAGGAGATATGCCGCCATTATCAGAATTTTCTTCGGCTCATATAATGGAGTTCTTGCCTACACTACTAACTAAACTGATTGGAAAAGAATTTATTTTACTATTATGCGTTATTCAAATATATATCTGGTAGTGATACATTGACTTTATTGTAAATGAATTTTCTTAAATTGGCTACCACATTTTTACTGTTTGTATGGTACTTTTGTTCTACCTACTCTGAAATATTATCTCATATTCACTGTATTATAGATATTGTAAAATAAATAAAATACTACTATAACTACAAAAAGAACCATTAATCACATTTATTATACTCCTACAACGAATATAAATAATCGTGAGTAACTAAAGTCATAATTAAAAACAATTTTTTTTGTTATTGCATTTAAAATAACGGGTGTTGAAAAAAAGTAGATTTTTTTATTTCTGCACATAAAGTGTAAAATTAGTTGCTAGTGGTGAAAACTTTATTGTATATTTGAAAAGTGACTACCCGTACGTCAGAGCCTTTTTGTCTGTTTTACGCATTTATGCACTGAATATATTTCAGAGTTTTTCACAATTTTGTTGTTCTTGTATAACCCGAACTTAAATTTCCAAATTAAATTCACTTTTCGCTTATTTAAAAACTTCTGCGATGCTTTATTAAGCCAGGAGACAAAGTTGCCATCAGAGTGATAATTTTCAAGCGTAGTCAGAATTTTCAAAAACTTTGATTTTTTTGCACTTTCTCAAAGTATATTATCTTTAAAATATTCTGTGAAAATTTGAAGTGAATCCGACAAATACTTTTTGAGTTATTCAAAAATTAACAAAGAACGCTCGGGCATACATAAATCGATAGCAAAACTTTAAATGCGTTTTTCTCAAAACTATGTCTTTTGAACTGGTGATCACTGTAACTTAAAAACCGCATGAAATGAAATTTATACTATTGTTAAAGGTCTCAATTTTTTTTTTTAACAATTGATTGCCGGTACTTTTCTCGAAAATCTGAAAACTATTTCCTAAGGCCGCCATATTAGTAATTTTGAAAAAAGGGACTTCAGGAGAAACGGGCGCCACACAAACAGCGATAACTTTTACAATTATTATTAATATTTTTTTATTTTTTTTATTTTGGTAAAGTTAAGTCGAAATATGAAATTAAAAATCAAAATTTTTTCGGGCCTCTGACCACCCCTAACCCCTTAAGCGAAGGCATTCAAATTTTACCCAAACTTTTTTCTGGTATATTTCTTTATACTTCACTGCATTGACTATTGACTTCAAAAAATCTTTCACATTTATTTCCCGGATATTGCGATGTAAGGCATTGCTTTTGGTTCAGATTTGAGTTTGAACTTGAACTCCTCATTAAAGTTACATTTTTAAATGTCTCTTAAATAAAATCAATGAATTTTTTTTTTAATGCAATATACAATTTGGGAACCGGAAATAATTTTCGTAAATTCCATAAAAGTATCATAAGCCATGTAGTTTTTTCTTTTGTTGGTAAAAAATAGTAGCATTTTTATATATAATCTTATCAAAATAAAAAACATTTACGGAAAATAGATAGAAAAATACATAAATTTTGAACACCATTTAATTAGTTCAACCCAAAATAACTTAATCATTCCTAAAGCTTAAATTGTATAATGCTATATTTACCTAAGTTTGGGTAGTTATAGTTAAAAACTTGTAAATGTATGGCTTACGAGATTTAATAGTAACCAATTTAAGACTGAATTATCTAACGGTGATAAAAATTAACTGCAAATTAAACCTACTGCCGAAATGGTACTTTTCCCAATAGAGCCTTTTTGACAGATCACGCATGACTGCTGTCAAACTAGATAATAAACATAAGATCAATTTTTTCGGAATTCATTAGCATTTCATCATCGTACAATTGTATTACGAAAATCGACGCTCTGCGAAAAGCCCGTGAAACAAATATTTATTGCGTCGGCGTTTCGGTGAGCAATTAAACTCTCACCTCGGTCCAGTGGAAATACTGTGTAGATAAATCAGTTTCGACTGAGGCATTGGAAGTCAACATTACTAAAGTTATTCACGAGATACAGACCGAAGTCCTCCAGCGAGTCATTCAAAATTGGTGTTTCCGGATGATCGAATTACGGGGCAGTTGCGGCCAAGAGATTATTAAAAAAAATTAATTTCATGAATGGTTCTATACAAAAATAGTAAGGGCTGCCTAATCAACTTGAATTTTCGTTGTCTTCTTTCAATTTAAAATCCGACACCTCAAAATTGTTGAGCCTTTACAAAAGGAAACATTTCCGCTCAGTGAATTATTTTTTAGTTTCTTGCAAAAGGATAGCTTCAACTTAAGAATTAAGTAAGGGATCGCAATTTTAATTTCAAAGTCATTTGAAATCCCGTAATCCCGATGCAAAAAATATTTCGGGACTCCTAACACGCTCACACGCACGAGTACCTATCAATTGGCCTACGTTTTTTAGTATATGCGCGGTTGTGTATGGGAGGCATAACTTCCTATTCCAAAATTTTTATATCTCACATTTTTTAGGTTGCTGCAAATTATAAACAAGTTATCGTAAATGTAGCATGAAATGTGTACCATTATGACCTCGCCCAGCCGTTGGCGTGTTGCTGTCAAGTGTTGCGTTTATGCTGTCATGGCCACCGGCTGTTGGCTGCCAACACGTCTGCCGTTTAAAGGTGATAACGAAGCAGCGAAGCATTTTTTTCACATACCCGGATAATGTGGCAATGCGTTGTTGGAACAACAAACTGGCTTAGCCCATTTATCTACCTGCCCTTTCCAAATTCACACGGCAGCTGTGTTTTCACAGTGTAAAAATCATCCACTCAACTTGTCGGCAATTTCGCATCTGCCCTTTCTCGGAAGTTTCAACTCTCCCTTTGCATCACCCCTCCCTCGACATAATCACTCTTTGCATCATCACTCCCTCTGCGCCATTACTCCATCACATCATGACCTCACATTTCACTCTCTGCACCATTCAAACCATTTATTGCTTATTGCATTTAACGCCTTATTGTTGTCGCTATTTCTGTTATGATTATTGTTTTGTTGTTACTGTTATTGCCACCGCGTTTATTGTTTTGGTCTGTCGTCAAAAATTTTGTTAGCCACAGCCATGCCGCATGAACTTTGCGCTGAATGTCTCTCAAACAGTGTTTAGTTGTGCGCGAAATGTCCCAAATAAAAAGGAAAACAATTTTCGTTTCCTGTGACATCGCATCTCAACTTAAATTTTTGTGCCATCTGCAGTTGTTGGCCATTCGACTATTACAGACAAACCAATAAACAGCAACAAAAAACAAGGAACATTTTTTCGGCTTTTGTATTTACCACTTTTATTAATGTTGATTTATTGTTTTAAGGGTGGTCATGTTACAGATGCATTAGTTCATAGAATAATGTTTACTGGCACAAACAATACAGGGGCCATAGACAACCGTAATCATTTATATAATAGCTTGGCGCCAAATACTAGATAATAGACTCTTTCGAATTACAAACCGCCTAGCGAGTAGTAAATAAAACAAAAACATCCTTTGAAGTCAGTGTTGGATATAATTTGGCAACATTGGCATAATTTTTGTTTTCACAAAAGTTCCCTTGCTTTTCAAAGCATCCCGCATAAAAGTATGCAAAATATCGATATCCCTACTTGTAATTGGAAGCACTGGCCTATGCATGTCGCTTATAAACGAAGCGGCTCAAAAAAACGTCGCTGAAAAATCGCTTAACTATTGTTACTTTCCCATACAAACTTTTCGCTTAGCGATCAGTAGAATTCACTTTGGGCAGAGAAGTAGTTGATGGAAAGCGGCTTATATTATATGGGCAGGTCTTAAAAGAAGTTCACCCAATTGCTGCTGAAGTCTATGGTGTCCGCATTTCAAAGATGTCTCTAAACCATCATCGTCCTTCGTCAAAATTCAGTTAGCAGTTTCAGCGAGTGTTGGCTAAAATGCCGGCGATGCTGTGCAAGTGAAAACTAAATACTTTTTGTTAGTGCTTTAGCCCTGCGGTCAACTTGCCGAATCAAATAATATAGTCGGACTATATCTTTTCCTTGGGCTCTTGCTATGTCCGGGAATCCAATAAGATTTTAGTGATTTTATAAATAGTTGGACACATTTCAAGCTAGTCATTAGTAACTTAATCCTTCATTGCACCGTGACTGTCTACAAATAAAGCAAGTTATATGATGTTTACCAACTTTGCCGCCATATTAATTGCATAGATCTCGACTTAAAAATGCCATGACATACAGGAAGTCTGGTCGTCTTGGCCGAGAACGTTGAGTGCTTAGCATTATGGACTAACTTTAGCTCTGGACCTAAAACCCATACCAACGGGCAGGTATTAAAATAATTGGCAATCTATTTTTTGTTTTTTTTGAAAGCTAAATATATTAGAAATGCCAAATCTAATATTGTATGATTTTGCTTTGAGAAAACTTCTCATAAAATAGCGTGTTTCTTTCAGATAAACTCTACATAATATAGCACTCTGGGATATATGTATGTATCGCTTCCATATTCTGTAAAAGCATTTCTCTTTCCGTAGCTTATATATATTTGTATAGATGTTGGCTGAAGGAAAGGCAGGTCGAACCAGAAATACACTTTTTTTGATTGTGATGTGAAATTTACCATGGCTGAAATAGGCACCACTATCAATCAACTCGGTTTTAACTTACAACTTACTGTTAAAAGGAAGCTTTGTGCTTAGCCGATGCATTGAAATCACTATATATGTACATAATTCAGTTTAAAAGTCGTTATATTATAATATACGATTCTTTAGCTTCGACAATTGTCCATAAAGTTCTGCCACGTTTGAATTCAGTATTAAAAAAGAACAGAGGTTCCAAAACTTTCGTAGGATTGATTAGATTAATGGATAGAGTTCTTAAAAGAATAGAAGATTCCTTAACTGCTTTTTGTAAAATATAATTATTCGAGCTTCTCCTCCTACTTGTGGTGTGAGACTTGAAGTTGTTCCACATATGGAAAGACCTTCAGTTTTATGCATTTTATTCATTGCATTGACAGCCGAGGGACGACTGCTATAAAAAAATATTTCTATAATTGTAAGGTACGAGAGCAGTTCAATAAGTACCCGTGTTAGAAATGAAGACACCATTTTTTCAAACAACTTTTTTTTTTTTAACATTGTCACCTTTTAGAAAGATACACTTCTCTCAACAATCCGACCATTTTTTTAACCTCTCCAAAAAATAGGATTTGTCGAGTTCCCCAAAATATTCTCTTGTCTGGGCGGTTACTTCCACGTTTGAACAAAATTTTTTCCACGCGAGCCATTTCTTCATGTAAGGGAACAAGAAAAAAGTCGCAGGAATCCAGATCGGGGGAATAGGGGGATGCGGCAGGTATTCATTACGCAATTCATGCAGTTTGGTGGCGACAACTCCTGATGAATGTGCTGGTGCGTTATCATGGTGAAACAGCACATTATTTTTTGCCAAATGCGGCAATGTCTCCTTCAATTTTTTTGTGAAAACGCTCGATTAACTCACTGTATTATTTATTGTTCAGTGATCGTTCGTCCTTTTTCTAAAAAATCAATAAGGATGGGAACAGCATCCTAAAAAATCGTCGCCATGACGGTTCCGGCTGATGAGACTGTCTTCGCCTTCTTTGGAGCAAATTCACCGAGAGAAGGCCATTGTTTTGATTGTTGCTTAGTTTCTGGTGAGTAATGATGAATTCAGGTTTCATCAGCGGTGACAACTTGGCGAAAAAAAATCCTTCTGATAGGCATAAATTGATCCAAACACTGCTACGAAATTAACAGCCGCATCTGCTTGATGTCCACCATTAGCAATCGCGGCACTCAGGACCGACAATTTTTCATCGCCAAATAATCATGTAAAATATTAATTGCCGTTCCAGTCGACACACCTATGGCCTCTGTTACCTCGCGCAACATCAATACGCCCACCACAAATAGGAGGAGGAGCTCGGCCAAACACCCAAAAAGGGTGTACGCGCCAATTATACATATATTTATATAATACATAACTGTAGTCATAGAGTGCAACGATGCCAAGGCCGGAAGCAGTTATCATGATTACGAAATGTAAGGCATTGGATGGGCGTATGCTATGTATCATAGCAGAATTATGAATGCAACTAAAAATAGAGATATTTATAAAGTAATTGAAAATAATATAAATTAATATGTGCATATAATATTAAATTCAATATTATTAAAAAAACATAAATTAAATTCAGCTTGGTGTTAATAGAAGTGTATATAGAACCAATAGTGAAAGCTCGAATTCATGGAATTATACCCTTTATTGTGACGTTATTTTGGTCGAAACTATCATAAACATAAAAAACATAAAACAACATAAAAAATTACTTACCATTGTCATAAGGTGGTACCTCATCTGAAATATAAAAAAAGTATTTCCTTATTAAAATATATATTTTAAATTGCTAATTTTAAACACATTTAGATAAAATTAATACTTAAAGCAATTTAGAACTACGGTATCAAAGTGGGGCTACTCAGAAAGGTACTATGTAGAAATGTTATTGTAAAGGGTGGTTACGTTTTAAGGGCCGGTGTTGATTTTGAATAAAATACAATTTTTTTAAGAAATTATTGTAATTTCTCTTTATTATGATAATATTGGTACAGCTCAATTACGTATAGAACAAAATATCGGCCAAATGACCGCCGCGGTCTCGGCGGCACACCTACATCCGATGGTACAAATTTTCGAAGACGCTAAGGCATAATTCAGGTCCTAAGCCGTTAATAAGTTGAATTATCTCATCCTTTAGCTCTTGAATTGTTGTTGGCTTATTGACGTACACATTTTCTTTCAAATAGCCCCAAAGATAGAATAGCCCCTTGAAATTTAACCACCCTTTAGTAGGACTTAATCAGATTGGTAATGTCTTTAACTTTGTATAAGCTTTAGTAGTTGCAACCTTATACTATTAACTTCTACTGTTAAAATCACAGAATCACAGAAATAAAACTCCCAAACTAATACTAACTTGCGTGCTATATTTAATTTCAGTGCTTAATCATTTTACTTTACGATTACACGTTCACACTCTTAACTTAAGAAATAAAACCCATAATGCATCATACGCGGAGGTACGTAGCGCATGTAAAACGGTGTGGCTCTTGTATATGGCATATACCCGCTAGACATACCAGCAATGAAAGCTGCCTAAAAAGCGAGAGCACAAACGCCTATAAGCTCGTCTACTCGTGCGGCGTTACGACAGAATTGCATCGATGAGTGGCTAATGAAGTGGGATAACTCTGCAAAAGGGCGTTGGACGCATAAATGCATGCCCAACCTAAAGCTTTGGCTAGTGAGGCTACTTGGAGAAGTGGAATTTTACTTGGACCAATCCTTGAGTGGGCATGGCTGCTTCAAAGCATATTTATACATATTAAACCACGACGACGCAATAAGGATTGCGACGAAAACGTTATAGAGCATGTTCACCAGTCACATGCTCGAGCTTCCGTTCTGCAAAATAAAATCTTCATAGAGTGTTTGGGGAGACTCCTTCACCGCAAGCATTCGTGCAACATATGTTGCACTCGAAGGAAAAGTGGAATGTCGCATGCGACTTAGTGGCCGATACTATAAAATAGATGAGGCGTTTGTAAAGACTGCAACACAGCAGCGGCGGCTAATTGCCTTCTCTCTCCGCGATGTAATACGGTAGTTCCGCGGCGAGAAGTGATGTAAGTAAACAGGGTCAGCCTGTTTTTAGAGGGCCTCTTGAGGGTAACACGCTACCGCAAGGCCTAAGAAGAAAAATAAAAATCCCTCAACTTAAGACTGATTTCTTTGCGCACAGCACCTCTGCTTATGTTCATGTGCTTACAAACTATCGTAATTTCTAACTGGGACAACTTGTATTCCTTGGCGAATTCAATCTTGCCATCAGGCACTCATTTTTGTGTCAGTTTCTCATTCGTACGGTATTGCAAGTAGTTTCGCGAATATTCGTGAAATACGTACATATATTGTGGACCCTCTTGCATATCAGCTAATTAACTCATTTCAAGACTATCCGCATAAAACTGAGATCCCACTATTCAAACACAAGGTGGCACACGGAAAATTTATAATTTTTGCAATGGCGTCATACGACAATCATATTCACTACTTGTGAACTAAACTGCTGTAGTATACAAACAGACAAGCAATGAAGCGCGTAAACGAGAAAATAAATATTCCCATCACTCTTTTTTTTTTTTATTTAGCAAAAAAGTTATTGAAAACCAAATTTGGATAATTAATTTTGCTCCTTCTTGTATTAGGAACTGCTAACTGTGACGAGAAGTTTTTGCTGGAGCAAACTAATTTAGCAGCTGAGAACTTTCCCTTAACATCGTATCATTATTTATAATTGATTACCAATATATGTATGGATAGCAATGATGGCTAAGGAGGAGCCGGCATGTTTGATATGTATTCTTTATTAAGATTGAAGTGCCTATAGTATAGTTATTCTATTTTGAATTGGAGACTTTTAGATATCCAAATTCAACCTTTCTAACTCTCTAACGCCCCTGTAAAGGGCGAATTCAAAGTAGTATAACTTTTTTTATATTAATCGCAAAAATATTTTTAAAAATGGATTTTAAAGCTGAAGACTAGTACTGTCCGATGCCGTTGTGGAAAATTAAATAAAAACTTTACCTTGCTCAAAAAAAAATTAAAAAAATTGCCAAAATCTGCATTTTTTGACTATTTAACCTCAAATTGCCAAAAATCCTGACGTGCTGGAGTATTTTCAAGGTCATTTCGTTTTCAGCATAAAAAAACCTTCAAGAAACACCCATAGCTGTTTTAGAAACTGTACCTCGCAGGACTGTGAAATATATCCGATACATTTTGGTACATAAACTTTATTTTTACTTAATTGTAAAATGTGAAAAATTGATGGGTGATATAACTTTTTAATAATTTTTTTCGTAATCAGGACACCAAATTACAAAGTAATTAGTTAAAATTATCGAAAAAGTTTTTTGGTTGTTGGCCTGTGTTATTAATTGACTATTCACAACTGCCATACATTTACGCTGTGTCAATTCATTTATCTTTTGGCTGCTTCTGAATGTTTTCTTATCGAACCAATATGGAAATGGAACCCATTAGGCAGGGCGACTACCCACAAGGTAAATTTTTTTTTACTTTTGACAAAGAAATCTGCACTTGTCTACCATTGGGCTAAACTTAAACATTACATTTAATGTTTCAAGGCCATCTCACCATAGGCGAATCGGGGGAACTTTTCGGAATATAAAAGCAACGATTCTCAGCAATGGTAGGAGTTTCAGACACATTTGGTATTTTCTGTTTCCTCTTTTCAAATACATTGCACAGTGGCTCTGTAAAAGGGTAAGTGTGTCTGTTTTCGGAAAGCTAATGTACAGCAAACCGAAAATCAAACCAAGTTTTCACTGGGAGTGGTGCTCAACCAGACATCTAACTACAGACGCCTGAAAGAACATCATAAGCTATCCTTGCATTCTTTCATTTTTTTATCGGTCCGGAGTGATCCTTTTTTACACATCGAATCACTACTTTTGTAGTGCTGAAACCATTCACCCTACAAAGAAGCCGCACTAACTATAAACTCACTATAAATTTGCACAACCATTCAGATATATATATATATATATATATAATTGGTGCGTACACGCTTTTTGGGTGTTTGGCCGAGCTCTTCCTCCTTTTTGTGGTGTGCGTCTTGATGTTGTTCCACAAATGGACGGACCTACAGTTTCAAGCCGATTCCGAACGGCAGATATTTTTATGAGGAGCTTTTTCATGGCAGAAATACACTCGGAGGTTTGCCATTACCTGCCGAGGGGCGACCGCTATTAGAAAAATGTTTTTCTTAATTTTGGTGTTTCACCGAGATTTGAACCAACGTTCTCTCTGTGAATTCCGAATGATAATCACGCACCAACCCACTCGGCTACGGCGGCCGCCATTCAGATAGTTTGGTTAATATCGACGCTGGTCTTATCTAGGCAATCTATTCGTATAATGCGAAACTTTCTCTTTGGCAGACTGCCGCCCTGTTTTTACAGTTGGGCGTATGGTATACCTTCATTTATTGTATTTGTGCAAATATGACAGTGCGTTTACAATAAATGCGATTTTCATTCCATTTTATTATATGCATTTTGCTATTTATTATGCACTTCAATTCGCAATTTTGCAATTTGCCAATAATTCGATTATTTTTTCAATGGTCCCCCTATGGTGGTGGTGATGGTAGCGCTAACCAACAACCAATGCCCAAAATGTTTAAGAACACTTCAAGAGCGATCGGCGTATTGCAGTTGTTTTAACTGGACTACTGTTGCTGCTTTTATTGCTTCTGATTGCTGTCACTCGCATGTATTTCACAAATGTGTCAGTCTGTCCAATTGGCTGCGCTGTCTACCAGATACGGGTGTAAACCGTAGATTGTATGAATTGGAATCCTACAACTACTACAAGCATACATATGTAAGCATTGTATGTACATACGAGTATATTCCAATTGGAAGTGTCGTAGTAAAATGGCAAATTGCTCAATGGGAAATTGCTGCTACTGCTACTGGTCTACTGGTGCTGCCATCGATGCTTCCGCTCCTATTTGCGGACAAATGCAGCGGCTGTTTGGTTTTTGATTGCGAGCGACTTAAATGCAGTTCCAATTGCAATGAAGTGAAATGACTTTGTTCGCTAGATGAAATGAGTGAGCTTAAATTTTTGTTTTGAGTGAAGAAGCAAATTTAACGAACATAAGGTGCACCAAATTGCTTAAAAAGCAGCAACATAATGGGTTGATGCGTTACTGCCATTCGTTAGGGCCTAAGTTCGAAGCCCCGGACATGAAATACCAAATGATAGAAAAAGTTGTTTCTTATAGCGATCGAAACCCGGCAGGCAAATCCATAAGAATTTTTCTGCATTAAAACGCTGTCAGCATAAAGCTGTCGGCACCTCTATTTGTGGAACAACATCAAGACGCATATCAAAAGTAGGAGGAGGATCTCAGTCAAACACCTAATAAAGAATGTTAACGTAAATTATATGTTCCTATATGCAGCACATGAGCTGAAAAGTCCCGGTCCTAGCAATGAAAACACGTTTTTTTTTTCTTATTCAAAATTTGCTTTATGCATTAACGTAATTTCCATCAAGAATAGCGCAATCTAGCGCCGCTCTAACATTTCAATACCACTTTTGTAGAACGATTTATATTTTGCTTCAAAAAGGCCTCAGTTTCAGCGATAAGAGGCCTCTTACCGGCGAGCATTTTTCTTAAGTCGGCAAACAGCCAGTAGTCGCTGGGAGCCAAATCAGGCAAATACGGTGGATGTGGAAGCAATTTGAATTTCAATTTATGTAGTTTTGCCATTGCTTTGCCATCAGCAACTCGTTCTTATTTTTGGTCAACAGTGAGCAAACGCGGCATGCACTTTGAGCAGAGCTTTCTCATAGTCAAATGTTCGTGCAATATAAAGCCAATAAGATCTTTTGATATCTTTACAATGTCAGCTAACTCACGCAACTTCACTTTTCGATCATTCAAAACGATTTTGTGGATTTAATTGATGTTTTCTGGTGTTCCGCCTCATTTGGACGTTCACTGCGTTGTGCATCATCGGTGTCTCTATGAACACATTTGAAGTCAGTAAACCATCGTTTTATTGTTGTTTCTGATGGAGCGGAGTCCCCATAACACCTTTAGATTCGCTTCAACGGAATTTTTTCCCACAGAAAATAGTGAAATACTATTACTTAACCAAGTCGGTAATCAGAAGCAAAATCACTTTTTTCACCCATCACTTTAACCAAAATGAAATTCTTCCAATTAAAATGAGCTTATGGAGCCAAACCCGAACAATTGTACAAATATAGGTAAATAACTGTAGTTAGTATGAAACCTTAAAAAAGTGCTTTAGTTCATTACAATAAGAAATCCCTTGTTATAACAATGAAATCATTTGAACCGAATATTTAATATTTAAGTTTGAATATCGAGAAATTGTTTAGCACACATTTCACATCGTTATTGGCTTATTTCTGAAGAAAAAATGGGCAAGTCATTTCGCGGCGCCGTTCACCATGGCACCGTGTTCCCTTCTTTTGGCACCCTACGATTGTTATCTACTCTCGAAACATCATTCAAGGCACTGTGACAAGCATCCTAAACAGATTTCCTTAAAAGCATACATCGGCCGTTTGATAACATGGAAAAGTGCGCAAAATTGTGGAGGTCAATATTTGATTTATGAAAAATATTTTTTAGAAAATACTTATATATGTATACTGAAATATACAATACTATTTGTGATTTTTTTATTTTTATTTTTTTATTGCTTATGATTTTTTTCTTGTTTTGTTTTTGTGTACTGAAATAACCTATTTGCTATAATAATTTTCTCTCCAACATATATACAATTCTATAATTCTAGCAACTAGTCCAAGGTTGTTTTCGCTAATTTTCCATCATTAGGAACTTACAGGAAATTTCTTTGCCTCCTAAATTTAAGTAAACTTAATTTTTTTGCAAGCAATGCCCCCCCCCCCCCCCTCATTTTGCTAGAAATACTTATTGTTTTCTTATTGAAAGCATTCTTAACATGATTTAACTACTTTAGCGTATTAACTATTAGCGATAGAGTATTTTTCAAACAATTCTTCGAATTGTTAACTCCATTAAAGCGAAACCAACATCAGCAAAAATAATTGCCTTAAGGCTATAAAAAATGCAAGAGAAAAGTGTTCAAATACCCAGAAGACGCTAGAAAATGGCAGCTAAAACGGAGAAGAACTTTTTGCCTTCACGTACTTAGTAAACGTGACACTCATATTGGCAGTCATTTACTAACCACGGCAAACGGCAGACGAATTTGCAATGAGTTCTGTCAGCACAAACAAATGCGAATTCAAAAGGCAGTACTGTGTCGGCCTGCATTAGACTGGGCAGGGCATTGAGTGTGAATTTAAACTTAACTTAAAGCTAAATAAGCGCTGAAAAACACAATGAGAAATATAGAAGAAGATAAGTGATAGCAGGATTGTAAACTAAAAAGAATACAAAAAATTTCATTTTTATAGATAGTTAGAAGGACTGCCGGACTTACAAAAAAATACCTTAAATTTCACTGGTCCGCCTTTCAAATTATCGTGCTATCCATAAGAAATGCCAATGGCAGGAATTGGTTATGCGGTTCAATGCTAAGAAGGCCCGCAATGGCTATTATCTCTTTAAGTATAAGGCACACAAAATAATCCCTATGCCTTAAGCTTTACTATTCAGTTAAACATCCATTGGATAACATTATAAAATCCGATTTTATGACTGCGTGCATTGAAAATTGGTATGAGCGCATAACTAAGCTACCTAAGTTATTCTGTAGCTACCTTAGTTATTCCATGTATTATTCATAAAGTATTCATAAAGCAGTGTGTTACCGAATTATCACTAATGCTACATAAATCACCAACGATCAAATGACAAAACTTTAATGTGAACGATTTATAGGAGAATTGGTTATCAAAATTGTGCGACTTGACACTTCTCAAATTAGTATTGCAAGTTTTTCTGAATTTGCTTGGGTTTCCTAAAAATAAGTTGTCCATTACACAACTCAAGAGCAGGCTCATTAAAAAATTGATCTGTTCGGATTCCTACCTCCATGCAAAGTTCTAGCAGATATTTCAAAATTTGTCATATTCTAAAAACAAGGACCTCTCAAACAAAAATATAATTTCGTTAATACCTCACCCCGTGTTTTAATGTATTTGGACAAACTCCTATTCGTAAATCTACATATTTAAAGCCGATAAAATCATTCAATTCAGAACATAAGGATAAATACAGCGATACTCGAATATCTCTCCTTTTTACTCTTTGTGTTCATCAGCAACACGTGGAGAGAATGTCAACGGTAGCTGAAGAATTATTATATTATTATATTAAATTTGTTAAAAAATCACGACTATCATATTAAAATTATAAGAATTTTTAGTTTTCGTGTTCCATAAAGCGTCTTTTGCACTTAGCATGCATCGCGTCTTTTTAAGATTGAAAAAAAGCGGGCATTTTAGTTTCTCTTCAAGTTGTTAGAATCCAGTCATTTTCGCGATAGTTCGCATTCGGCGAAAATTCTTCCAGTGGTATAGCGAAATGGATTTTCAATTGTTTATTTATTCTCACTAGGGAAAGCATGGAAAAGCATACACCGTAATTTTCTCCCACCTTAATCTATTCATGGAAATACGAACAATTTATGGTACGCTCTGCGTATGCGTGCAAGTGTATGCATTTCAACGGCACCACGAGTAGTTAATAGCAAGGACAAGCAATCATAGATAAAAGGTCGAAAATATAAATAAAGAAGTATGCAGGAAAAGTGGAATATTCATATTGATTGTAGGCGTTCTAAGGACTTACTTATATACCCAATTAAGCAAACTTTGTATGCATTTCGATGTCTTAGGCAGTAGTAAATTGTCGGACTATGCATGACTTCTCAATTAGTTTAAAATTAGTTTCTTAGAAGTTTGCTAAATGTTCACTAGTTTGTAGTTAGATATAAGTTAAATTTTAGGTTGGGCAATAAGTTTACAGCTTTCTTATATTTTGCGTAAGTCTGGGTAAGTATTCATTTCATAGAATTCCTTCTGATCTACGAAACTACAATATGTTAATTGTATTTTCGAGTTATTTAATTTTTTATTAGTTTTGAGGCTTACAAATGGAGTACAAATGGGGGATGCAAAAATCAACATTTTCGACACCTGCTCGTCTTTGCTTTTCATCGAGGTCAAAAAGCTGCCGAGATGGCTCGGGATACTTGTGACGTGTATGGAGGAAGCGAATATACAGCGCGGTTTGCAAAGTTCAAAACTGGTGGCTCGGACATCGATGACACGTCCCGCAGGCAGAGGTCTTCTGAATTCGATGAAGAACGTCTCAAATAACTTTTGAGGGAGAACGGTCGCGAATTGGAAAAAAAAATTAGCTGCGATCATAAAATGATTCTCAATCACCTTCATTCAACGGGATTTACAGAAAAATTGGGAGCCTATGTGACTCAGGCGCTCAACGAAACAAACAAAGAAAATCGCCTTCAACTGCTTCAAACTGCTTCTCAGAACCTCGCCCGCCATCGAAGAACACGCGGTCATAAACAGCACTTTTTGTACCGAAAAAACGCGAATGATTAGAGGTAATGGAGGTTAAAAAAACGGGAATGATTAGAGGTAGTGTTTTCTCGAATAAAATGTTTAATTTCAAGGAATAAAAACAAACTTGCTTATCTCTTAGAAATGCTGGGTAAATTCTGTCTGCTTTACGAATAGCGAAATACCCATTTTTGCTGAAAAAAATTTGTACATTCAGATATATGCAGTTTTTGTTTTTTATATTTCCTAAATTATTGTATTGGGAATCCACCCCACCGCTTGGTAACTACATGCGAGAATTATAAAACTCTATTTGAACTTCGGGCTAGTTAAATATACAATTACATAAGGATACACGCCGCTAAATATTTCTGCCATTATAGCTTCCTTCAGTCCTATACCTTCTGCTAAATGGCTCAAATCAAAGCTGGATTTGGAATGGTACTTTTTTATTAACAAGAAAATAAGCCAATCAAAAAATTCTATTTATTTACGTTTACTTACTCTGATCAGACATTTAGCTCAAATATACGCATTGATGAGATACTGCAGCAATCGATTGCTGACGTTTTCAACTTTTATATACATATTTGTAATAAAATTTCACATGAAATGCTTATAGAACAAAGCCATGAAGCATTTTTTATAAGAGTTTTTTAGCAATCATCCTATTTATATTTCTAATCAACAACTACGCTACTCAAAAGCTTTTGCAAAAATATGTACATATATAATTCAAAAATTTCATAAGTTAACTCTACATTAGGTAACGCATTTATCATAATGAACAAGAGGGCTTTGCATTTACTTCCTGCCCTAACTCTGTCATAGTCATAATAAAGGTAGCATGTTGGTTCGCAATTGCCGAAATCGTCCAATTCTGAATCAGCAACATCTTTGACTAAGTAGTTCACGTTTTTCCTACAGGGTATACCCAGAGGCTTTGGGTATTACTGAATGCTTTTTGAAAGAACCTCACTTGCATAGATAATACGCGTTCATATGTTATTATGCGTGCGTGTTTATGCCATTCATTTAGCTTTAATTTTTACAACTTCCGGACAACAAAATCCAAGTGCTTACATAACATTAATGATCAAGTCACGCAGATAAGCAGAATACCAAATGGGCGTGTGAAGAAGTCAGCATTTAATTTCTTTTGATTGTTTTTGTGTCAAATTCAATATTCTTACACACACATTCTACTCAAAAAAAGACCGAACTTTTTTATAACATAAGTAAGAAGAGTATGTGGCGCCCTCTTTAGGAAAAATTTTGAATTCGATATACAATAGTATTTCGCTGTATTCACCTGATTTGGCACCGACGTGCAAAACTTTATATCAAAGCATAAGGCTCGTAGCCGTGGCGGACATATACCGGATAGCTCCTGAAAAAACACCCGATATATTGGTAAATAAAATATGAGCCGCTTGCTTCTGTTGATAAAATATTAGTTCTTAAGACTACATATAGTACTTTCTTGTTTTTATGCCCTCGCGCACTTTTGCAAAAAGTATTACGAGGGGTGCCTTTTATATGTCGGGATTAGAGAACAAAAACATATTTTAATCATCGAAAATCACTTTATTGTTTTTCAAAATATTCTCCATGAAGAACTATACACTTTTGCATGCGTTTGAACCAATTGTCTAAGCGCTTTTGCCACTCTGAATGAGGTACCTCCAAAACATGCATTCTGAATACCGCAACCGCTTCTTCAGGTGTCGAAAAACGTTGACCTCTCAGTTTGTTTTTTACGTACGGGAAAAAAAGAAGTCATTCGGTGCCAAGTCAGGACTATACGGCGGATGACCTATTAATTCGATGTTTTGGGTGCTCAAAAATGCAGTTGTTTGAGCCGATGTGTGAGAGCTCGAATTGTCCTGGTGAAGAGTGATCCGTCTTTGGCGATTGATTTTCCTAATTTCTTGGAAGACAACTGGCAAACAAATGGTTGTGTACCACTCAGAATTTACTGTTCTGCATTGTTCTAGTGGTACGGTTGCGACATGTTCAGTTTTTCCGAAAAAACAGGCGACCATTTGCTTGGAAGTGCTTCGTGCGCGAACAACTTTTGTTGGATTTGGCTCATCTTGAAACACCCATACAGTCGACTGCTGTTTACTTTCGGGCTCATACGTGTAAATCCATGATTCATCACCTGTCACGATGTCATAGACGTCTTTCGAAGCCCCGCGATCCTATTTTTTGAGCATTTCCTTCGACCAATCAACACGAGCCTTTTTTTGAGCGATTGACAAATTGTGTGGGATCCAACGCGAACAAATTTTTTTGACAGTCAAATGCTTATGCAATTTTGAATGTATGTCCCACTAACGCCTAAGATTGTCTCATTCTCACGATAGGTCACATGACGATCTTGCAATATCAGTTCGCGCACAGCATCAATGGTTTTCGGAACAACAACTGATTTTGGACGACCTTCACGAAATTCGTCTTGGAGTGAACTACGACCACGATTGAATTCATCATACCATCGATAAACACTGGTCCTTGATGGAGCTTCATCGCCATCCATGCAATGTTGCTGCGTTAATCCACGTCGAATGTTGTAAAAAATAATCGCACGAAATTGTTCACGATTTAATTCCATTTTTGGACCGAGACGAATCTTTAAGTTACTGTAAACAACACAAATAGCGCCGGTATTTCAAAACATTCTGAGTACGTAAAAGCCAAAAAATTTCAAACTTTGCGATACAGCTGTCAGTTGCCAGATTGCAACACCAGGGTTGCCAAATCCCGAAATATAAAAGGCCCCCTCGTATACATTAACTTCGTTCATTTCACCTAGATAGATATAGACGCGTGCATACCAAAATTCTCGAAATGATGATAAAAATCGACTAATCAGTATCTGCTTGTTCGTACGTACGACAGCTGCCGAAAAAAATTATATGTCTCAATGAAACTTGGTATCCAAGCTATGTCGTTTGGTACTAGAAATAAAAGCAATCGGTCAACGACCACGCCTACCTTCGATGCAGCGGGAATTTTTCGAAAAGGCAAAACCTGATATCTCTTCATCATAAAAAATAACTTACATCTGGTACAACGAAAAATTAAATGTGACACAAACTAAAATTTGAAAAATGGGCAGTTTACAAGTAACACTCATTTTTGAGTAAACCTAACGTAGGTTACCGCACAAAGGTTTGTAAGTATATATGTGTGTATGTATAATACTTAGCATGTGTGTATAATTTCTTGAGGACCCTACATATATTTGAGTAAAAATAAGTAGACGTGAATTCTTCTTTCAGCGTTATCTCTACTTTCGACAGTCATGCATACAAGTATATGTACGTATGTAACTAATTTCATGGCGTGTTGCTGAACATTTCACCAAAACGGGCATTACACTTAATAGCGGAAATGTATCTACTGCATGTATGTAAGTATGTATACACAAGTCAAGTAAAAATATGCATTTATTATTGTGAGTGGTATACAGGAAGGAAATTTTTACTGTTGCTACAATAAGAAACCAATCGAAAGCTTAGATTTCTGAATTTTTATGAGTGGGTGGGCCATATAGCGTTTGCTTTTTGAGCCACCTATTTTTTTGAGAATGGTAGCACAAATGACATGTCAAATGGATTCATAATTTACTTAAAGGTTTGACATTTACGAAATGGGACGCTATACGCTTGAACAAAATTGGGAAATATTGAAAAACTATTTCCAAAGTGGTGAGTCTTCTTCTTCTTCCGCGGTTATAGTAAATGGCGAGCGTTACCGTGACATGCTCAACGAGTTTTTGTTTCCAAAAATTGAAGAGAATGACATAGACGACTTTTGGTTTCAACAGGACGGTGCAACTTGTCACACTGCCAAAGTTACACTCGAACTTTTGGCTATCGTTTTTGAAAACCGAATAATCAGCCGAAATTCCGATGTCAATTGGCCGCCTCTGAGCTGTGATTTAAGCCCGTTGGACTATTTTTGGTGGGGAGCCATTAAGGACAAATGCTATGCGAACCATCCAGAGACGATTGATGCTTTAAAACCCGAAATCGAAGTTGCCATTCATGAAATTGGAGCCCAAACAATCGAAAATGTGCTTAAAAATTGGGTCGTGACAGTCATTTGAACGATATTATTTTTTATTCATAAATGGCAATGTTCAATCTTCAAAATAAAAAAAGTTTGAAAAAATATTGATCAGTTTTGTTTTTTTTTATAGCCGATTAAAAAAGGAAATTTTACATGGCCCACCCTTTACCATTTACGTATTGCACTATATATTCAGATAATAATTAGAATGATCTTGGCCGCAAATTTCATAGCAAATATATTTATCATTTTACATGACATTCCAGGGCTCTCGTTGGTCATCGTCTTTTATAAAATTTTGATAAATTTTCACCATCCGTCAATAATCGCACGGCATTTGATAATTACAATAAAAGACTTTTACTTTATGCGGATGATATATGGTAGTGCTTCTTTCGGACAAAATATATACAAATATATTACGAAAAATGATAAAAAAATTTAGAAATATTGCGAAAAATGTAATATGGAGGTGAATCTTGAAATGATGTTCAGTCAAGCGGGAAAGTTAGAAAAAAAATGGCTCAATAGCAATTTTGCATTATGTAATCAACAATACTGACAGGATATATCAGCTTTTAGATCATGATATAGGATATAATTACTTTAGAGATGACTTGAATAGGTACCGAATGTCGTTGATTTTTAAACTAGCAGTGGGTGCCTTATGCTAAACGGGTAGCGTAAGAAAAACTGCTCCAGCTGTAACTTAAATTAAATAGAAATAATCCAGCGTTTTCTAGGAAAATGTCCTATGTGAAAATTTTATTGACACCCAGCTTTCGGAAACCTTTTCTAGTCCAATATGAAACCAATGATCCAAATTGGAGAAATCTTACGGACTTTGCTATTGACGCTTTACGATATAGGCAATTTATATTAGATGAATAATATTCATCTCCTTTCCGGCAAATGACTTAATATGTCAATGCTGTATGTTCATTTTAAACGTAATATATTTTTTATAACGTACTATTTTTATCAGTTATGTAATTAATAAAATAAACATATATCCATCTATCTAATCGCACTTCTAAGGGTTTTACCGTTATCAAACTGTCTTCCCTTTTTGAACGCCAATTAAGAAAGTATTGTCTATACATTTCTGATTGGTTTAAGATCAGGGCTGTAGTCAGGTATTTCTAAAATAGTAGGTGTCCGTTTGTCATGCTGGAAAATAGACTCTTCATCGAAATTATTATAAAAAAAGTAAGAAGTGATTCATTTAGAAATTCTATATACTTGACACTATTCATTTTTGTCGATATCTAACAAATGCGCTTTTTGCCTTTGGCACAAAGGGTTGCCTAAACCATCACGGAAACCCCTCTAGCTAATACTTTTAAAACATATAACATACATTCATAAAAACATTGACATCAAAGTACTCTATTCCCAAATTCTAATTCCACTAAAGAAAACGATCTGCTACCCGTTGGCGGTACAAAAATGTGGAAACATATATTTGTAAATGATGGGACGTTTGGAGGGATGTTTTTGTTTTTTAAGTCACCTGTTAAGTGTTTCCAAAATAATCAATAGAAAAATTATAAAAACGCGATCTATGGGTTTTTCATATTGTAAATTATTTTACTAAATATAAAGAAGTAGAAGAAGTATTATTATTTCGGCTTCACCCATGACGCCATTTTTCTGACTTTTTCCTATATTTTAATATCGCTTAAATGAGAAACAGGGAATGCATGTGCGCCAAATAATAAAAAACTTAAACTATTTAAAAAGCTGGGATATTAAGCTTTTTGCTGAATAGGCTTTAGAAAAAATGTAGGTATAATTTTTTAAATTTATTTTTTACACTTTAATTTCTTTGCTGGTTATGTGAAGCATTAATGCTTTTGTTAGCATCAAGCCGACTCGTAACGCTAAAGTTGTAATATAAATTTGTTCAAATCCGTGAATGCCACTAACGGCACGTGACATGCTGCTAACAAATGCCATGCATGAGTGACTGACACAGACGGTTGCTGCGAAACAAAGCAAACAACAAATAAATATAAAAAGAAACTTAAACTCTATAACAATAAGCTTTGTTTAGTTAACTGTGAACGGTATTTGCAACCATAACAATTGTCAATCACGGCATTTCAACTGCAGGCTAAGCGTTTGCGTTACGACGACTGACAGCAACGATGATGCAGAGTGCAGGGCAGAGAGTGCAATAATAATAATAATTCTGCAAAATTTGACAGTAAACTAATATTACATTTCCCATGCGACGACTGCTCAAATTTTGAAATCGAAATCTCGAAAACTCATTTTCGGATTTTCACTGGCTATTGTGTGATTCCGTTGGCGTTTATTGATTTCTCTTACCTCTTATAACATCTGTTGAGTTTAAAATGTTAAATAGAATAAAATATTTGCAGTATATTCAGAATATTTCCATTCAAATATTAAAAACACTTCTTTCAAAACATGTCCAATTCTACTGGGTGTTCGTTCCTACATACTTCCAAAAACAGTTAAGCTCCAAAGCGCCTTCTAAGCTCCGAAGTGTCCGGATATTATATGGATATTTTACAGTTGCGTGCAATGGAAATTATTTAAAAAAATTCGAATTTTTCGAACCCCTTTCTTCGGAATGGTTAATTTATAATCCGTTTAAAACATTAAATTGGAAATTAATGAGCCAGGAGATATAAATTTCATACTACTTCTGCTCAAATATGAACGAGACGTTATCAATAAAACGGTCCGCGGATGACATATGGCAAAAATAAACATCACATGACTTGTTTACAGTTGCACAGAAAACAAACTATGTGATATATCACGCTGAAATTTGCCATGTAAGCTTATAACAGTCCTACCAAAAAACAAAAATTTTATTTTTGCCATATGTCATCTGCGGACCGTTTTATTGATAACGTCTCGTTCATATTTGAGCAGAAGGTATACCATAAAGAAACAGTTATTTAGACTCATACATACTTCGCAGTATTAGTCTTAGTTCCTCTTGGCACATATCTATCTTAATTTTACTTAAATTTTTTTTCTGGTTCAATTAGAAAGACATATAACTGTATGGCCATGCATCACAAAACGAATGTATCATCACAACTACTAGTTTTTACTGAAAATGACACCCAATTTGAGTATTTATTCGCCAACAAAAAAAATATATATGTATATGTTTATATATACTCCTAGTTCATTAAAATTGGCCTACAATACCATCTAGCATAGAGAAATTAAATACTCGTGCGAAGAAACTCGAATGTAAGCATTTTTCCGGTATACTTTTCAGAAGCTCAGCTTAGTTAAGCAATCAATGGTATGGAAGGATTCCATCAAAGATATTTTCCTTATTAGAGATAATCTCAAAAACATACGTTGACTTATCACCTACAACTCACATCTAAGGTAACCACTTGCAATTGGTTGCACTCAATACCGAGCCTCCTGTGGAAGTAAACATTAAGTGAAACAATGCCGCAGGGTATCATTTGCACCACTTAAACAATAGTTTATCGTTGTAAAGCCATTTAATTAGTCAGATATTCGGATCAAAACTTGAGCTACCGATACATAATTAATATTTACACATATACATATTCATTAATATTTTACTTGCAAAATGTCTATGTGGCTTGGCACAATCGATAGCCATATAAATTAGTGTATTTGCAGTTTATTTGTATGAGGTAGTACGGTTGTATATGTGCGCTATATAAACACACACATGAATGCGTTTAGATGCACTTGTATTTGTTCGAATCGTTTGTTAACTGCCAGCAAAACTTTCAGCCCGTCAATCATTTTAAATTAGAATTTAAAGGTAACTTGCAGCTGACTTTGTTAGTCGTATACGCTCGTTTACAATTTTCCAACGCCAATATGATTTATCAAAAATTCATAGCCTACTTGAAAGCTAACGCAGATACTGCGATATATATTATATATATATATGTATATATACAGTACTATTAGTACAGTTGCATTAGTATATATATAAATATATATAATTGGCGCGTTCACCCTTTTTGGGTGTTTGGCCGAGCTCCTCCTCCTATTTGTGGTGTGTCCACAAATGGAACGTGGCAGAAATACACTCGGAGATTTGTGATTGGCTGCCAAGGGGCAACCGCTATTAGAAATATGTTTTGCTTAATTTTGGTGTTTCACCGAGATTTGAACCAACGTTCTCTCTGTGAATTCTGAATGGTAATCACGCACCAACCCATTCGGCTACGGCGACCGCGGTGCATGGATATTACTCACAGTAAATTAAACTGTCGTAAAGTCTAGTGCAGAAATAGCCTTTACATTGAATCCCAAACTGCTTCAATGATTGCTCAAAGAATATCGCTGTCATTCGTTATCTATCGGATTTTTACTATTGCCACTTTAATTTGTTAAATTGGACGCACATTATTAGTATACCGAGGGCGATCAAAACTTCAGTGTGTTTCATAAGTATATTAAAGATTTATCTCTTTGGAATGTATATATGACTTTCAAGTTACCAGTTATGCTCCGTAAGGTTTCTCGCTTTTGTGGATCATTGCCTATGATAGTGGTTTACGTTTCTTCATTCCAGAAAGAGTCAAAATAGTTGGATGCGCTGCTGATACTGTGCAGGTTACTGCCCCCAAGGAAGTTGTGAAAGTTCAGGTTGCCGCAAAAAAGGCCAGATTCCTCTCAGTACAATAGATTACGACCGAACGTCAAACACGTCTAGCACATTCCCACTAAAGGGTTCCGTCTAAATTTGGACGCTGGCTATTTCAGCTCATTCCGAGCATTGTAGCTATATGGTCCACCTAGTATGCCACAGTAAAATGTACTAGAGACAACCGACTACAGATGAGAGACTTATTTGCATGCACGTCATTTGCATTTCAAATAGCAAAAAAATAGTATAATAGAAGCCCACAAAAATTTACCATAAACTAATAGGTATGAGGAAAATGGCTAGAAGTCTGAGGAAGTACTCAATATTAGAATAAGGAAACAACACTGCTGGTTAGTGCGAACAGTATAGGACATATTCGGTTTTTTTCTAGGGAATATATAAAAACAAATTTTTCCGAAAGTCTAGAAAAGTAATTTCTCGAATTTCCCAGATTAATTTGATAAAAATAATAAAAAAATGAATATATCGTAGACTAAAATGTGTAATTTTTGACAGTTTTTACTCAAAAATGCCCCCAAAAATAACACATTCACACACCTCGTAGCCGAAAATTCCCACAAAGACCTTTTGATGGTCAAAATATTAGTAAACAAATTTATTCAATTTTTTTTTTAATACTCAACGCTTAAAATCGCCAATCTGGGAGAACAAAAACTTACGTACATACAACACAGACATTCAGAAAATCTTGATTTCTTCAACTCCACAGCCCTCTACCGAATAGTACGATATTTTCTATTTATTTCTTATTGGTGCTTGAATTCCTTCTAGAAAATAGCAGACCAGCCTATGAAGAATGCTCCTGAACCCTCCTTCACAAATTTACTATTATAATTGTGTAATGAGAGAGACTCATAGGTGCCACTTGATGACACTTCGCTATACAAACGTCCGAGAAAAAAAGAAAACACTACTTCTGGCAACACAATTTGAGAAGAGTTCCATTTTAAGTAGATGAATAGTAGCGTAGCAACGTTTTTTGTTTTTTTTTGACACTTAAAATTTTTTTTTGCCAAGTTCCTGCTATGTACTAGCCCGTGGACAGTAGCGAAAAAGTTATCCCCTCGACGTTTTACTGAAGATATACTAGTTTCTATAGCCATCAATATTACGAATTGAACTTCGTAAAAAATCATTCACCATATGGTTGTAGGTATACACGGAAGTTTTTAGTTTGTGTATACCTACAATTACACGTTTACTAACTGATGAGGATAATTGGTAGGCGCTCGCTTAAAACTGCAACGATAACTATTAGAGTTATAATAGCAATTCCCTACGAGTGTTTAAGTGCGTCGTTCAAGCCACACACTGCACTATCACGTCACCCCCACACACTGCCACCGTAATAAGGCAGGAAATCGAGTAAGAACGTGCTATATTCGTTCCATGCCGAACTTTGTATGTAGACCCGCCCACAATTTGTTTTTAACTTTAATTTAGACTGGCTGTTAATTTTTGGCAGACGGATGGAAATTTAGTTGAAACATATAAATATTTGGGAGGAATTCTTATCTGATCCGAAATTTGGGCGAGTTTCACTATGTCGTTATCGAGCTGCACTACCCCCATTTATCAAAATTGTAATTTCATCGATAATCCTTTTTTTGAGTTTATAAATTTTGCCAAATTTTTAACAATTTTTAAAATATACCATTGTATGGACATGGTTATTAATCCATTTTGCCCCTTTTCAACTGATTTCATTTCCATATGCACCAAATTTCAATAAAATATACAGGTTTTTGCTGCAGCTATAGGACGGCCAAATTGACAGACGGACAGACAGACATGGTAAAATTGCCTACTTACATCTTTCGGAGCATTTTTGTATGCATTTGTCTATATCTATATCGATTTCTTTATGATGTGATACCTTTCTTCACAAGTGCGTGTGTATAAAAAGATACAAATAAATAGCAGAAAAGCTAATTCATACGCCATAGTGAACCTTCGTTTTGTACTTATAGTATTAAGCATGTACATATGTATATATGTATTATACAACTGCTGCCAGCACAATGTGGCACATTCATTCCAGCCAACAGCGTGAAAGCATTTATGTTGCAACGCCAAAGTTTTTCGCATGCTCCGCAATTTTGCTGCACTTTTTTTCCTTCCTTTTTCTGTTTTCATATTCTGTTATTGTGTGCATGGCCAGTATTGCATGTTTGCGGGTAGCTGTTTGTGGAGGTTGTTGCTGGCATTGGCTGACGTTTGGTTGATTGCATGGAGGAACTTTCCACGTCCTTACTTGCGCTTGTTACTGCTATATATTGGAGATCCTCATAAAGTTTTTTAAACAGCGTTGCTACTGTATCCGCCGCAATGTAACAGATAAAAAACACTATTATACGTTTCTTCTACTAGGCGAGTTGAAGTTTTTTTTATTTCGTCGCTGCAACAATTTAAAATGTATTTCGAGATTCTACTTAAATGCGAACTTTTTTACAGACTGGTATCACATTTAGATTAGGAGCACGATCTGTTTATGAATATTATTTTGGGAAAACTTTCTAACAAGAAGAGGATTAGATAAGGGGCATTGAGTTATTAAAAAAATTAATAAATTATAGTTCTAAAATACAGGGTTTGATTGAAAAGTAATGAGCCTTATTTTTTCAAGCAGTTTTATTAAACCTTTTGGCTTATACAACCAATATTCTTCAAAATAGGACCCTTTAGCGTCAATACACTGCTGGTAGCGGTCCTTCCACTGCAGGAAACATTTTTTAAACTCATCCGCCGGAATCGCGTTCAATTCGGCTGTCACATTGTTGACGAGGTCGGGCCGAACCCGGGCGACGCGGTTTTTCAGCCAAAGGATCACTTCTTTGTAAAATGCCGCATTAACAGTGCTTCCTGGAGGTACAAAGACCTTGTGGACGATACCTCGAGAGCCAAAAAAAATGATCAGCATGGTCTGAAAATTCTAACACACTTTTAAAACAGCTTTCACGCGCGGATCGATGTTGACTGCACCGCTGTTGCCAGCGAACTGGGACCGGTTTCTAGTGGAAAGGGAAGGTCCAACGATTATTTTCCCCCACCAGCCGATTCGGTTGATTGCTTGGCAGACGCTCCGCGCGGGAAGGCTCATAACTTTTCAATCAAATCCTGTAGTCTGTCTAATAGAAGCGTGACCGCCATAACTTTGAAACTATTTGATCAATTCAATGCTAGCAAACTGCATTATGGACTTATAATTTTTGTTATATATGTACAATATATGTATTCAATAAAATCTATAGTCACCACTATTAGCCATAATCTCTTCACATCTTCGAGTCATAATTTGAGACAATTTCTGCGCAAGTTGCCTCTAAATCAGTCTAATTTGCCTTGATAACTGTTTGAACGTTCCTATTTGTTTCCCTTTGAATTTTTGCTTAACTGTTGCCTAAATATTTTCAATAAAGCTGGCATCAGCCGGCTGTGAAGGTCAATCCAAAATTCTTCAAAACATCTTCGCACCTCTCGCTAATAATTCTTTGTGGTAAATTTTATTCATCTGCATGGTAATTTAAAACTGCTTTCAAATGGACGGTAAACACGAATAAATAGCCAAATTACATTTCGCGGAAGCAATCCTAAACAAGAACATTAACTGGTTGCTTAACAGTAAACTGAAGTCGATTGTCAGCACTACACCAGGTTCAACGACGCCCAAAAGAAAAATTCATCCTGGAATATTACATTTCCCACTTTCGTTCTGAACTTTCCTCAGCCCAGCAAGTACTTTTCCAATGTGTGATAAGGTTTGTCAATGCACTATGGAATTTGAAGTCTTCTGCCCGCTAACATCCACGAATCGCGTTTTTGGATAAACTTAAAACTACTTCAGCTTCAAGGGACAATAAGTTAGACTTTTTCTCACAAACAAATTAATCACCTTCTAACTTTGCTTTGGAGTGGTATTTCTTTGCTCCTCGTCCAGGAAAGTCGTCGACGGTTTTAACTTCGGTATAACTTCTTCAAATATTTTGGTCCAGATACATGTACTTTTTTAAAGCTATAGGGACACGCTTCAAATCCTTTTTCATACGCGGAACTCATTTTCCAGACGCCAGATAACAATTCTTTGGATCCTCTCACGCACTTGATTTTCTTAAAGAGCCATCTGCAAGTAATATACTGACTGTCTACAAATTTCTAAAAGCCAACGACTTGTTAAGACGGATCTAAAGTTTTAGCTTATATTTACCTCTGCTTAGTTTAGTTATAAGCACTCAAATAATTACCTAACATTAGACCATATTTAAAATAAATTTACATTTCTTGTTATCAGACAGTCGATGGCCCATGCTGCTAGTGCTGCTGCCTTCTTATAGTATTTGTATAACTTGTTATTATACAATACAAATTTAAGAATAATAAAAATGTTTCTTTATAACGGAACTCTTAGTTTGAATTTTGTTGATCCCGCTTCTATAAGACAGACTGTATATACACTATAAGTATTAGGTGCGCAACTAAATTCTCACTGTTTTTTTTGATGAAAATACAACTTTATTCTGAAAAAATGGTTACAAGTGAATCATTGAAAGTATTGCCCATCGCTGGCTACTACTTTTCCCCATCTTTCTGGTAGATCTCGTATACCGTCGCGGTAAAACTGTTCATCTTTTGAGACTATCCACGGATCAAGCAGTTTTTTGATGTCTTCATATGAATGGAGCTGCTGGTCATCTAGACCATGTACCATCGATCGGAAAAGGTGATAATCAGACGGCGCAATATCTGGAGAATATGGCGGGTGGGGTACGATTTCTCATTTCAGTGTTTCCAGGTAGGTTTTAACGGGTTTGGCAACGTGAGGCCGAACGTTGTGATGCTGTAGAATCACTTTTTCACGCCCATCCGCGTATTGAAGTCGATACCGATCCGCAGTAGTGATTTCGATTGGTTCTAATAGTTCATAATAAATCACACCAACTTGGCCTCACCAAATACATAGCATAACTTTCGCAGCGTGAATATTCCGAGGCCGAGGTGACGACGTAGAAGCATGACCAGACAGTTCCCATGACTTTGATTTCTTTGGATTGCTCTAATGAATCCATTTTTCATCTCCTGTCTTGATGCGATGAAGAAAACCCTTCCTTTTTTGCCGCTGGAGCAGTAGTTCACAGGCGAAAAAACGTCGTTAGACATCCCTTGGTTTTAACTCATAAGGAACCCAAGTCCTCTGTTTCTGAATCATTTCCAAACATGCAATTACTTGAAAATGGATTGGCGGGTTACTCCTAATACTGAAGCAAGCTTTTCTTCTTTTGACACGGATCCTCATTTAGCAATGTCTCCAACTCAGCGCCATCGAAGGTTTTTGGCCTGCCTTCACCGGACGGTCGCCAACATTAAAATCACCGTTTTTGAAGCGACGGAACCAATCTCGGCACGTTTTTTCACTTAAGGCATCATTTCCATAAACCTTTTGTAACACTCGATGCGCTCCAGCCGCCGTTTTTTTCGAATGAAAGAGGAAAATCAACACTTCCCGCAAATGACGATTATTCGGCACAAAATCAGACATTTTCACAAAACCAAAAGTATATGATACCAAAACAAAATCACTAATGTGTTGAAGCAGTTTGTTGACCATATGTCGAAGCTTGGTTTATGACGTTTAGGTTATGTTAGAATCGACTAGCACACACTAGTGGCGGCATATATTGATTTTAATTTATGTACATATATATTTAAAAATAAGTAAGTGTACGTGGGGAAGTAAAAGGTTCTGACAATTTTCTGCCACATGTATTTAATGGTTATCTTATCTCAAGATTTCGAATCATCCTACGCGGTGGTTTAAAGGTAGAACTACGTTTTAAAACAAAGAGTGATCTGAAAGTTTTATGTCCGTTCAAACCCGCCGTGTCTTTCAATGTTCCGAAGCAGAGGTAAAAAAAGCATTGCAATCTCCAAAACCACAAAGCCCAAAGTGGAAAATTTAAGCAGGCAGCCAACAATCAACAAAGCAGTGTAAAGCCGTGGTCAAGATCAAAATGTTTTGAATTTATAAGAACTCATTCAGTTTTACACTAAAAAGTATTTACATAGGTTATCAAGTTCCTAATATGCGATATACGAACTCTTTCCCATTAAATCTTTCTAACCTAGCATTTGTATACTGTTTTCATCAATCTGCATGTGTAGTCTGTATGCATTTATATACGAGTGCACACTTGTTTTAAACACGTTTAGTCAAAATGTCAGACACATCTCAAAGGCGCCGTTACACCCATGATATGTGTGGCGTGCCCCCACTAATACTATAACAATTCCCTCACCTCGGCTAAATTTTATAAGTATAAGAACATAAAGCCGAATATTCCCTGAGTCCAGATTTCTCTCCTGCTGGTTTATAAAGGCACACAGCGCGCCTTGCCAATGTGTTTTGGTGACTTTAATGCAAATTTTTGATTTCTGCACAGATGGGCGCTGCATGAAGGATTATGGAGTCAGCAACTAATGAGAGTAGTCGCCCGCGATTAACTTGGCGCCCTTCTTTATTAGAGAGGAGTCACGCTATTGGCACAAGTTGCATTGGAGCTCGGACTTATTAACTGCTGCATGAAACAAAGTTTTGTGTCGATTCAGGTGCCAAGATAACTGATTGCTCTTTTCGAAATTATTTGGTGGCTACCAATGTTCAGTTCAATGGAATTTCACACTCCAGCATTTATTAGAACTGCTTTGGTTTTTTGAACTGCTAACTCTAACTGAGCTATCCGTGCAGTATCGTTGCGTTTTTCTTTTAAATCGTCCGCTTTTCTTTTAACTACCACCATGGCAATTTAATCGGCGTATCTCACAATTTCGACGTTGGCCGGAAGTAACTTTCAGAACTGCATCGTAACGAACGTTCCACAAAAGTTGATCCCAGCACCGATCCTTAAGGTACACCGCCGGAGACCTTGTATGTTTTGCTGTCACTTGTCTGCCATGTAGTCTGTATGTATGTACTTTTATATTTGTATGGAACGTATGTATATGCGTGGTATACGTATGTAGATGCGTGGAAGCCAGTAGCCTTAATCCTAAAGACATATCAATTCATTATTTGCGTGTACATGTATTTATGTGCGTATGTGTGTGAAGGACATAAACGTTTGGTGTTTGCCACAAAATCGATTAAATTGCAACGCCTGACTACACAGCAAAAACCAGGCAACTAAACGTGACCAACGTCATTGCAATAATGCGCATAAAATAGTAGAGAGTCAATACCTACGCCAATGTACATACATATGTGGAAGCGTGAGAGGTTGCGAACTGCAGTTACGAGTGGGTTAGTATGTGGGGGAGGAGACTTTTGTGGGTGGACTGTGGTTAGCTTCCTTTACGATAGTTTAGTACACACTGGGCGCTCATAAATTCGTTTAAAATACCGCAACATGGGCAAGCATTTGTACTCACACATCTTACCAACACCAATTGCAATTATTTGGGTTTGGCAAAATCAGGACATAACCGCTCAAATCGATTTTAAACCAACTTTCCATAAGTGGAGGCCAAAGTCTCTTAAAGTTAAAAATATAAAGCGAATTTTTAATTAGCGAATACCCCTATAATTTTGTTGTAACAAAATTTCTTCAGAAATTTCTGTATTACACAGCATAGAAGCACAATTGGAGTCAACAGAAATCAGTTGAGCAATTATAAAACCTCCTACTCCTACTCACTTACCGCTGTATTTTTTTTTAAATTTCTTTTTCTGTGCAAGTTAGCAACAAAATTGTTAAGCTCTAATTAAATTTTATGATTTTATGTCTGCACATTGTGTTACCACAACTTGTGAATCTCCTAATTGAGTGGTGTAAAAAATGTAAAATTGATGAAAGAATTGAGAGTTAGAGTAGAAATATATACTGGGAGTTAAGTCTTAGTAAACGTAGCAAGTTTTTATCAGAAACAATTCGCTTCCTTACCAGCTTGTCTGCGATGCAATTTCCTGAAATGTCTCTGTGCTCAGCTGCACCGCTTAGCCAACTCATTAGGAAGAAATTGAATCCAATTGCTACTTTTAAAGAAGTTTTTTTGCCATCAGATGTCGCCGGATCTATCTTTAGAGTATGCGTGCTGACGCTTTGAAATACAATTTTGGTGAATTTGTTATCGGATATGAGCTCCCAATAATCTCTGCAAGATTTTGAGGAGAAAGGAGGTGAGGTTTATTGGCCTAAAATCCTTCAGTTTTACATTCTTTGCAAATGAAAGCCACTGTCGTCATGATCCACCCTCTCGGTATGTGACAATAGTTGAGGCAAGCATTGTAAATATTTTTGAGAAGAGGATTTAGAAAATTACAGACCGCTTGTAATCCAGGGAGGAAGATGCGATCTAGCCTTATTTAGTTAGGGATACCTAATTGCCCATTCCTAGGAAAAATGGGCCCTCAGCAATCGGATTGGAAAATCGGATCTTTCGATAGTATTTTGTGGAAACGATAACCTTCAGAGCTGTCTTAAATGTTTCCATTCGGCATTCGTTGGGCTGTCCTGAAAGATCAGCATCCTCATAAGGTTGTCTAGGTGCCGTTCTTGTTGCTAGGTTTAACATCTTCGTGGTGGTTCTCCTCAAAGCGGCAATCTTTGGATTCCACGCGCGTTGGTCGCGTCTTGACTTTAGGACGGGTTTAGAAAATTATGTTTTTAAAGCAGATTTTGGTAACAAAGTTCGAAGAAGGTGAGTCAAGCTCGCCGAGGTGTTGGTACAAAATACTAGTTTTACCCGTATACGAGGGGGGTTCAATAAGTGAAGACGCCATTTTTTCAAAAATATCTTTTTTAAACATAGTTCCCTTTAAGAAAGATACACTTCTCTCAACGCTTCCGCCATTGGAGCAGATTCACCTAGAGAAATCCATTGTTTTTATCGTTGCTTACTTTCTGGTGAGTAATGATGAATTCAGGTCTCATCAGCGGTGACAACTCGAAAAAATTCTTTCAGGTCTTATTTGAAGTACTCCAAACACTTCTTCGAAGTTACTGGCTTCCGCTTGTGGCCCACCGTAATCAATCGAGGCACCCATCGGGCCGACACGTTTTTCATCGCCAACTTACCATGTAAAATATTACTGCCGTTCCGGTCCGTTCCTATGGCCTCTGTTTCTTCCCACACTTTCGTTCATCGATCAGTGAGAATTATGTCGTGGACTTTTTGAATTATTTCCTTGGCAACGACGTCTGTCGGGCGCCCTAATCGCTCCTCATCAAAAACTAATATCGCCCATGTTTAAATTCGTTGAACCAATGTTTAACTGTGGTCACAGAGAGCGAAGCCCTTTACATAAACCGTATCCAACTTGGCTTTTATCTCCTCGCATTATTTCTCATCCAAAAACAGAAATCATTTACCAAACGTTACTGCGCTTTTTCCATCTTAGCGAAAATCATGAAGAACGTCTTACTCGAATAGCTGCCAAATCCAAACTAACCTATCAATCAGTCTGAAACTTGTGTAGCCGTCGTTTAATGGATGACAGCCCGCGATGCTAATACCAACTTCCCGCAGGAACAACCTCGGTCATCAAACACTGGTACTTATTGCATCGTCCTCGTATGCAAATATTTTGGTAAGTATGTGCGCATCAGCATATTACTTCATACTACCTTATAACAAATACTCCTTAACAGACACGTTTTTGATTCTAATTAATTAAATTATACCTCAGCTAATTTTTCTTGCCTAAACTTTTCTGTTACTAACAAATTATCCAATTTCTTTAATGTCACGTACATTTTCCAATCTAAAACTTTTTTTTCGCTAGAAAAAAACTCACGTACGCAATTTTATCTAAACGCGATTTTGGGCGTAATTCATATTTTTAAGGCGACAATAATTGAATTTTATTTTTAAGATAAGGACATACACGGCATGCGTAAGCCAAGTGCAAGTGGAATACAGATGTACACATTAAGTTATACACACACACATACATAAACGAAAGTGAGGTACACATAAAGCTAATTCTAAAAACTTTCAAAACAAAAGCCGACTTTTTGAAGGAGTCATGTTGGTTTCGCATAAACTTGTCAAGGATAATCCTATCCAACAAAGCCCGACCAAAGTAAAACGATTGTGAAGTCATAAAGAAAATACGGCCAAAGAGGAGCTTCTGGTAAGAGTGTTTTTGCTACGTTTTTTGTTTCAAATAGAAAACTTCGTAAATCCAAAAGTAGAAAGCCAAGTACAGAAAGAAAAAAAAAAAAGAAAAACATCGTCAAAAATACTAGACACCTTTGCTTTGTGCCAGTGCATGTACAGTGCATGTGAATTTTACGGATTTATGCAAGTATGTGTTTTTAATGACAGGAAAAAGTTAAGAGCTTATTTTTAAACCACCAATAAACAAACAACAAACTTTTCTTTGTCACAAAAAAATTGTATAAATAAATGAGCAACGGCTGAAAAGCAGAAAAACTCGCGTGGAATAAATGTGGTTGTAGTTGACGACGGATGCTGCTGCTCCTTTGCGTCAATTTTGCCGCTGAACAGCATTTTGTGGCCACTTATCCCTGAACGCATACCCCAAGCCACACCAGAGGGGGCAAAATCACATGCAAATGCTTTAGGCGGCATAATACATGCATGCATGCATGAGTAGTACAAGGAAAGAGAGAAAATGCTTTGGCTGAATAACAGTTCAACAGATGTATAAATATGTCGAGGCATTCCACGCGAAACAAAAAAAATAGCAGAAGCAATGAAAGGATATAGCTGTTCGCTGCCTTTTGTCAGTTTTTTGTGAATTGCCATAACTTTCAGTGAGTAATCAAATGCCATGTCAAGTGTTCGATACCTACCGTGAATAAAGCAGAAAGTGAGCTAAAAAGTTCTTATAACTGATGATCGCCGCTTCAAAGACGAAAGCAGATTTCGAATATATAAAATTTGGGGAGAAATTGTCATGAAAATGATTAGCAGTCAAAACAAAAAAAAAAACTTCTAAATTCTTCTATGTTTTTGAATTCAAATATGGAAATATGACGTGCCTCAAGGCATCGCAAAATGAAGCAGCTTTAATATAATATGTTATTATATATGTTGTCATGGGAATGTGTTCATTTGCGCCTACCATTTGGATGGGCTCGTCTTTGATGCCCACCATAGATATGAAAAAAAGTTTGTTTCCAATAGTGGTCGTCCCCATGATGGAAAGAATAATGAGATGGCGCCTATTGTGTTACCGTTACTTTGCTCTCAGCGAATTTGACAATGAGTTACGTCGTATTGGCACCAGTATGGCCAGATTATCATTTTCGTAACTTGATTTAGCATTTTTCCTGTTATTTAGTTCGCGGAATTTTAATTCTTTCTTGATGTAATTTTTCTAGCCAGTTCTAATTAAAAATAATGTTTATTATTTTATAAAATATACATTTTTCAAAAAATAGTTCAATAATTCACTCAGTTTTATTTAGCTTTACTTTTTTTCACATCTGGCCGCATTGATCGCGTTTGCAGTTGTTGTTGGTGTTCTTCTGCTTTCAGCAATCAAATCTCTCTCTCTCGCTACTGCAGTGTTGCCTAGCTTTGGATATAAAAACGCACTAAAATGCCCATTTAAAGAAAAAAAAACCAAATTTTTATTGAATTACTTAAAGAACTTTGTATGCGTTTCAAATTGTTTATAAAATGTGCGCTTTTTTAAATAAATGCGTTATGGTTATGTACAATTTAATTTATGATTTTTTTTGATAAGATAAACTCTTTTGTTAAGAGAGAGATTTTTTTGCTATATTTCAGGTTGTGTAACAAAATACGGTACTCTTTTTGTAACAATGTCGTTATGGGTTTTTTAGTATTTTCTGGTACTTTTTGCTTATTTTTACTATGAATATACCTCTTGATGCCCTATGTCCCACTAAGGATTAAGGACCGTAGGAAACGATTACACCTCTATGGTTTTAATTCGTATTCAGTAAATTCAAACGCTTTTTAAAATGTGTAAAAAGGTTTTCAATGTTAAGAAGAGTTGAGAGAAGCACATTTAATATTCTAGCATTAACTTAAAAGGAGCAAAAAATTCAATTTACACTTTCAAAATATCAAATTTTTTAAGAACCAACAAATTTGCATTAAGACTAAAATGTTCTCAGAGTGACCTTTTTAACATTCTTTTGTTTAATAATAAACTTTTTTTTTACTTATAGTTGCAGTAGCTTTAAATTAAAAATAAATAAGTAAATTTTCTCATTTTGATAAATAAAAAAGCACTAAATTTATTGCGAAGAATAAATGATTGGCAACATTGCCAATGTGGCGTCACACACTCTCTGATTGTTTTTATCATTTCTGGGTCGTCCCTCAGTTGGGAAATGGAGAGAAAAAACCTCTCTCATAAAAAAAAAGCGGCTGCAATAGGGAGGTTAGGAGATGCGCACAATACGCACACCTCAAATTAGAGAAGAAGCTCAGTCAGTCACCTAACGAGAGTAAAGAGTAAAGTAATGATTGTTCTTGTTGAAGTTTAAGCAAGGCAGGAAGTGCAAAATTCGGTTCGAACAGAACTCTACATACCCGCACATATTTTAGTAAAGTCTAATTTTTGCGATCAAAAAACTCTTAGGCAACGAGAGTTATCGCTAGCAACATCAGAAGAACAAAAAGAAGTTTATTTCTAACATATAAAAAGTGGGCATGGATTTTATCTGATCTTATTAACACTTTACACCCATAATAACCCTTTGCATAAGTATTACTTATTTATAATATAAAGGGCATTGTTATGAAACAAATTTGGAAAAAGAGAAAAACAACTAACCTGATGAAGAGAGCACCATCAGTTTAATGGAATTTTTAGTAGAGTTATTCGCTTTACTGTTAGATAGACCTCTTCACTGTGAGACACTGTTTCACTCCGACAGACAGATATACAGATAAACAGTTGAAAATTTGAATGTAGCCGAACGCCATGAGCATAGTTCCCAAATGTCTTGCTATATGTGATTTCAATGATTTCTTCTGAACTCAAGTGCAATTCGCATGAATTCTCATAAATAGTTAAAAACATGAATTAATTTTAAATAGTTATGTCTACTTCAGAATTCTGAGTTCAAGTTAAAATGGACCAGAAGAGTTGCTATATAACAAGCCAACCCAACCGCATAACTTAAGTTGTGCATACTGCTTAAAATGAGTTTTTTCGTGGAATGTCACATGCTCGTTTGCGTGAAAATACGGCTTACTGCACGCACACAATATTGAAATAAAATACAAAATATAAAACAGCGATTAAAATTTGTTGGCTGCTGATAATATATAAAAGGCAACCGAAAAAAATCAACCAAACTTGTCTGAACAGCTGTAGCTCGTAAGCGGAAAATTACGCAGATTAATATACTATATTTCATAAGACCATACATATGTACATATGCTCTGGTGGATATACGAATATTACTTTTTGCGAACTATTTTCTGAATATAAATAGAGATCCTACTGCACTCCGACTCCCTTTTAATTTTTTTTTTAAATCTACTCGACCTACGAAGAAATCTGAGTAGATCTTGTGGTGCCAAGGAGCCAAGGTGGTCGCATCTTAACACATCAGTTCGAAACACCTCAAGCCTGATTCGAGCGAATGCGAGGCAGATGCACAGAAAGTGGTCCGCCATCTCATCCTCCTCTTCACAAGTGGCCCGTCATCAGTCCAAGGAGCTGCGTACAGTCCAATCCGCAATCGGGTTCTATTCCCTTTCTCCCTTATCTATTTGGTTGGGGAATTAGTTTGTATCGTTTTTATCGAAGACTTTTATTTAAACAAAAAATAATAATTATACCAATGAGTTAATCAATTATATACCCGCCGTTGCTGCTTATAACCTCTTTCCACCTCTCGACCAATTCATTAATGCCGTTTCACAAAAAAACGCCTGGTGTCAAAGAATTTTTGGGCCAGCTTTTAAGGACCTCTAACGCCTTCCACATGGTTTGACATGGAGCGAAACAGATGGTAATCAGTCGGTGCTAAGTCCGGAGAATACGACGGATGCTGAGGGACCTCCCATTCGAGCTATTGGAGTGCTGCTTTGACGACTTGTGCAACATGGAACCTGGCGTTGTAGTGAAGGAGTATGGTTTGACCATGTCGGTCAGGTATTTTCAGTCGAATAGCCTTCACGTGGTGTAGCTGGGCCATGTAAAGCTCCTTTTTGACCGCGGCATTCTTTTCGAGCACTTTTCAGTGCACCTTACCCTCCCAGTCCCACCAAACACATATCGTATCGGATAAAGATGCGGCTTGAGTCTCGGGTTGGGCATATCTTTCTTTGCTTCATATTGATGTGCAGGCACCATTTCTCATCTCCCGTGACGATTCGGTAAAAAACCGCTGGTTATGACCACGTGAGAAGTAATTTACAGGCGACTTTCTTTGTTCTTTTCGTTAAGCTCGCGAGGCTCCTAGGTTTCCAATTTTTCTGCAAATCCCGTTGAATGAAGGTGACTGAGAATCGTTTTACAATCGCAGTTCATTTCTTCAGCCAATTCACGATTGATTTGGCGCCCGTTCTCCTTCAAAAGTTATTTCAGACGTTCTTCATCAAATTCAGTCGACCTTCCGCTGCGGGACGTGTCATCGATTTCATTTTGCAACTTTGCAAACCATTTCCGTGCTGTATACTCGCCTATGACACCTCCTCCATACACATCACAAATGAACTAGGCTACTTCGCCAGCTTTTTGACCTCAATGAAAAGCAAAGAGGAGAGGTTGACGGAAATGTTGACTAATAAAAAATTAAATAAATCAAAAATACAATGAACTTAGTTCTGTAGAGCAGAAAGAGAATTATCGAATGAATACTTACCCTTTGCCAAACAGCAAACAAATCGTTGTAAATTGAAAGTAAATATAAAAGCCCTGTTAACTTATTCCTCACCAACTTACACTATTTTTGGGTATTTGGATCAGTTCCTCCTCCTATTTGTGACTTGCTTCTTGATGTGGTTCCACAAGTGAAGAAACCTACAGTTTTCAGCCGACTCCGAACGGCAAATGGGTTTTTTGAGGAGCTTTCTCATGGCAGAAATACAATCGGAGGTTCGCCGAGGGGCGACCATTATTAGAAACACACTTTTCTATTATTTTGGTATTTGGAGATTCGAACCTAGGCACTTACGAATGGTAGTCACGCATGAACGCATTCGACTACGGTTGCCGCTTCTTGCATATTACGCGAATTATAGAGTAATCAAAGTTTTTTCGCTGCATTTCAACCCCAAAATTAATATAGCGTTATTACATTTGTTTAATATTTTATCTTGATTCAAATACTGTTCCTTATTCAATACTAATATTCAGTAGGATCTCATATGCCGACCGGACTCGGTGATTTCTATGACTCTATTAATATTTTGGTTGATTGGAATCATTACTATTTTTTTTTTTTTTTGTTTTCTTTTGTTTTCTCTTTTTTCAATTTTATTTTGCAACGCTATAACACTCATCTTTAAATCATCATATAGAATAACCGGATGCGCTGTATATACTCTGAGATATGACCCACCACAGACTTGTAGCGGAAAACAATCAGAACTTTTTACTTCACCTGATACGTGTATATCACCACCCACTATTGTGCAACATTACAAATTTATTTTCACTATAACCTAAACACCACTACCTTACCGACAACGATTTGTGTGCGGCAACACCATTAAAAGTCACTTTTAACAGCGTCAGTAATAGTACTTCAGGGTGCAAGTAACTAAAAATTAGTAACAACTCGAAAGAACCTCACCTAACTTCAACGACGCTCAACTTCAGAAAACTTGGCTCACTTACTTACCTTTAATGGATGCGTTACAAGCGCCATCACTTCTACGAGTGTACGCAATGGCTGACGCTGATACTGGCAGAACCGCAACAAGCACTACACTGCGCGAGGTGTTACTGCTGGCCGCTTTGGTGGTGTTACAACACAATAGCTCAATAGTAGCAGCAGCAACAGTAACAGCAACAAAATGAGTTATGCTCGCATAATTCAGCATGAATTAGTGTTGTCGGCAAGATATGCATCGTCACGTCACGGCAATGCAACTAACCAACCCACGAGCCAACCAACGTTTGCGTTCCAACGACAACACTACTGACAACAACGTTCTATATTATGTTGATGGTGATAAGCGTACGACTGCAACAGCAGTAATAGTCAGCGAATTTGCGCAGATTCGAGTTCCAAGTGCATGGTGGCGAGTAGCTGAAGAAAGAAACATGAAAATAAACAAGTAAAGAAAAGTTAGGTAAACTCGTAAGTTAAGTAGCAATGTTGCGTTGTGTTATGTGCAGTGTGCAGTGTAAGGGACTCAGTGAGAAGGTAAGCATATTAAAAGTTATTATAAAGTTAATTATACATTTTAGTTACTGAAGGTGAGGCAGCAAAAGTTGAGGAGTATAAAAATGTTTTCACTAAAATATATAACAAAATTCGAAGCATATCTTTTGGCTGCATATCAGAACCGTCAAGGGCTGGCATAAAAATTCGTGGCTTCTTTGTTTTTCCTGTTGTTGTTGCCGGTGATTTGATACTAGTCGCGGAAGCAGGAAGTCCCTGATTATTAAATTACTTAGTGCATAAAACATTAAATACCAACAGACAGTAAAGTTACGCAATTATTTAACTTTAGCTGAGAGAGCACTGAGAGCGACAGGTGTGGATGGTGTCGCTTTGTAAGTGCAAAGTGCAAAATGACTAAAACAAAATATTGAATTACATTAGTGAATAGAAGCTTTGGAAAATGTTTTTAGATTTAGTTTTGCATGGCATTTTGGCAAAATATATTACACAGACACTATAAAGGGGATAGTCATCTTAATATCTGGTCAGCAGGGTTGGGCATTTTGCACTACCCCTTTTTTTAGTGTTAGTTAAATAAGGGGTTCATTGTCACTAAATCTTAAGTTTTTCAGTGTTTAAACTATCTGCTTATTGCTTTAATTATTTAGTGTACTATGCCCAATCATGCTGGTCAATGGAATTATTAAATTAAACTATTGAAAATTCTCAAGTTAGAAACGTTTTGATTAAATTCAACCCTTCAAATTTCAACTAGTTTCCCCTAAAAAGGCCTAAAATTGCAACTTCAGAAACATTTTTTCTCAGCTCCTTTTGTAAATATTAAAATGGAACTTTTCTTAAGCAATACGACATACTTCGGGGACCACCGCAGCTGAATGGGTTGGTGTGTGGGTGTCATTCGAAAGTGCGTAGATTCGAATAAAATACCAAGTTATAGAAAAATTTATTTCTTATAGCGGTCGCCCCTCGGCAGACAATGGCAAATTTCGGAGCGTATTACAAAGACGCTCGCCACAAAAAAGAAGGAGCACGACCCAAAACCCAATGAGGATGATGCTTCGCGAAGAGAAAGAATTTTTTTAGATCTTTTCATTATTTTATAGAAAAACAATAACATTTTACAAATAGGTGCTTTCGTATTTAGGTAATTGAAATCTCATGCTACGAAAGGTCGTAGTAAAACAAATCTCCATGATAATTTTTTCGATAACGATGGATTTGAAAGATCATTTGCGATGACTGAAGCCTAATGGAGGCAAGCGGGTATTGCTGATTTGTAATCTCAAGTCATTGAACTCACTGTTCTCTGGTGTGTTGAGATAAGTTTGTGATGTGATGGTCTTATCATGTTTTCTTGGGTTACCCAATTCCCATCGAAATGCTGCGCCTAATTTTTATAGATCCAGGCAGCACTGATCTATATATTGCGGCTTGGTAGTAATATTTAACAAATTGTAATTACATATATTTGAATGTACCTATTATTCATTCTAATTATTATTTGGAATATGACCGCATTGGATACATAAACATTTAAAGAAACCTGCTAGTGTGACAATCCTTTCTTGGATATAAATCGGGGTCGTTCCATTAATGTTAAACCGACTGCAGCCGGAGCGGCACAAGGATCCGTTCTCCGTCCATATTTACGGAACAATAGTTATGACAAAATATTCAATATAGAAATTCCCGATAGTTAGTTAGATTCGCAGACGATATGGACGTAGTCATCACAGCACGAAACCTTGAGGAAGCTCGTAGAAAACTTAACCAAGTCAGGATATAGCACAAGCGCACAAAACGCACATGGCCTAAAACTAGCCATAGGGAAAACGGAGCTAATACTTCTAACCCAGAAGTACATCCGGTTAGAAGTTTGCATGCGAACTTGCCCAAATACGCTAACCACGAAAAAGGTTCTAAATTACCTAAGCATAAGGCTGGACTCAAGGCTAACTTTCTAGGCCTCAATAAAACAAGCAACAGAGAAAGCCGCCAAAATGGCATCCCTGCTCAGTAGACTGTTGACAAACACAGGCGCGCCAACCCAATTGAAACGGGAAATATTCAGGGCTACCACACTCTCCGTTCTCTTATACGGAGCTGAATTGTGGGAAAATGCGTTAGAGACAAATCACCGGTGTAAGCTCCTAGCATCAGTACAACAGACGCCAGCTCTGAGAGTTGTGTCTGCCTACCGCACTGTATCAGGGCCAGTCGTTCAAGTGATAAGCGCTTCAATACTGATTGAAAAAAAAAACCGTCTGGAATAATAGTTTTCGTATAGTGGCCTAGCAATTTTCCATACCTCAATTTCTAAAAATCTTATTTAGCACGAAATTTATATTTGAAATAAAAGCTTTTCTAATTTATTTCATATAACTTATTTTTGTATGCATTCACTTCCCGGTGGGTGCTACCTGTTACAAAAGGCTATGCTGCAAAACTAACAACGAAAAACAAGATGAGCAGAGCGGATCATAAATTGAACTAGATATTAAGCAGATTACATCGCTCTTGATGCATTTGCATGTAAAATGTTTGTCCAGATCCCGATCACTGGCCACTGGAGCTCAGCTATTATGTTATTTGAATCAAAATTATGCCACATAATGCAATAAGAAGCGGTTGTCCTAGCCGAGCGCTTGTGGGCGACTTATCTGCTATTAAAATCAACTTCCCAGAACGGTAAAAAACAAAAAAAAATTAACAAAGGCGGCATAATCTGTTAGATGCCCACATAAAAACTGAATTATCTAAGTTTTTCTTGTATGCTTCATACAAATTACGTATACGCCCGGGAAAGCGTTTAATTTTAAACCAACAATAAAATTTACCTTTAAGAACAATTTAAAATGTAATAAAACTACTCTCCTAAAGTCCCTCAAGAGCGCAGTAAATACAGTCAAGTGTACTTTAACGATTACAGTGTATATGAATTTGTGACGAAAGAGTAAGCAAACATTTCAAAAGCTAAAAAGGATATACTCAGCTTAAGTTTAATAGCCGAAGCACAGCAGCTAGCTGATACTAAGCTGATATAAACAAGCAACCTGAAAGTTGAACCTTTAGTCTTATAAATATACCAGCACCTACACATACATATATGTATGTATATACATATATATGTACGTAAAAATAGCATGTTGCCATATATTGTGCCATAATGAATCTGCTATGCACGTTAAGTGCCCTCTCGGCATTGACTTGATGCATAACGTAGCTGAGCGCAAATCAAGTGGCAGTTGAACGCTTCAAAGTGATGAATTCCCTTGTACATGGCACTTCAAATTAAAGCAATAAAATATAATTTATTGCTGCACGTTGTGCAGGCAGTTGCAATCAATTGTATGTGAATTTTTCTCTTTGAATGCATACTTACACTTATAAGTATAATATATACAAGTCCATATTACATAAGTATGATAGGTAGAATTTTCTGAATTAATCAGTTTTTCAACGATCAGTTTGTTTTAACTTTTGTTTCTTTATTCAAGTTAAATGTACAATTTGTCTTATTATTATTTGACAATAAGTAAATGAGGAATTGTTCCGTAAGTTGCTTCATTAAGTGACACTGTATTTGTGGACAGAATAATTACAATATAAATAAAATCCTAATTGGTCATATGAAATACCTATAGTTATCGATAGATAGAAGGCTCACCTGGAAATATCATCTGAAAGCGCAAAGGGAGCAAACTAACAAAGAAATATATAAAACCATCCTTGAGCTTATCTGGACTTATGCGAAACAAACATGGGGACTGGCAAATAATACGGATATTGAAATAATATAGCACAACGTCTTCAGTTAAAAACTCTAAAGCGAATAACTAAAACATATTTTTTATGTGTCAAACCTTATTATTCATAGTGCGTTCAAAAAACAGGTGAATTTTCTTTTTTCTCAAAAAATATTTCTTTATTCATCAATTTATATTTTATTTCCTTTAAAGTAGTCCCCATCAGATGTAAAACACTTGTGCCCGCGTTTCTTCCAATCCTCGAAGCAGTTCTCATATGCACTTTCTGGTATGCCCTTGAGCTCTCCCAGCGATTCGGTTTTTTCTCTTCAATCGTCGCAAAACGCCGTCCTTTCATGGGTCTCTTCAATATTTTGAATAAGAAAAAGTCGCAGGGGTCCAAACCTGGTAAATACTTATAGTGGCTGAGGCATGATAACGGTGTTGTTTTTGGGTGAATCATATCCTACAAGCAAAGATGAGTGAGCAGGTGAATTATCATGATGCAAAAGCCATACATTTTTTCCCCACAATTCCTGGCGTTTTTTTCGTATTGTTTACTCTTTATTTATTGTACGAACATGCGGCAAGAACTCCTGATGCACTACGCCATGATAATCAAAGAAAACAGTGAGCAAAACCTAGACATTTGATCGAACTTCGCGTACTTTTTTGGCTCTCCTGGACTCTTCATTGGGACGATTAGGCTTTGGTTTTGATGTCATACTCGTAACCATATACCCGTGATTCGTCACCGGTTATGACCCATAGAAAGTTCAAGCTTTACTATTCAGTTAAACAGGCGGCCGCCATAGCCGAATGGGCTGGTGCGCGACTGCCATTCGGATTCAGAGAGAACGTAGGTTCGAGCCTGGGTGAAACACCAAAATGAAGAAAAAACATTTTCCAAATAGCGGTCGCCCCTCGGCAGGCAATGGCAAACCTCCGAGTGTATATCGGCCATAAAAAAGATCCTCATAAAAAAATATCTGCCGTTCGGAGTCGGCATGAAACTGTAGGTTCTCCCCTAATTGGCACAGCATGAAGACGCACACCACAAGTAGGAGGAGGAGATCGGCATTATATAGTCACAGCATTTAATAGTCCTCCAAGGCACAACATTAAAATCAGAAAACACAAACAACTATTTAGCAAACACAAAGGAAGATTTATTATAGGTGGAAAATTTAAGCGAAACGGATTGATTGGGACTCACGCCCATCAACAACCAAGTGTCGAGGAATTTGGAAAGCTGCAAAACAGCTGGGTTGCCAATTTATCTCTACCGAAAATCCAACTTACTGGCCAACAGACCTAGATTGTCAGACAAATTCCCATCAGCTTGGTAACTGTAGACGATGGTTCAGACCTAAACTCAGATAATGTTAAAAACTATCAGCAGTGAAATACATAAAGACTAATGAAAAGTTCTGGAAACTATCAAATAAGTGAACAGATTAGGAGATCATTGGAAGTTCTTCAAATATAAGTCAGACACTTTTACAAGCAAAATTGAAGCAATTAAGAGCCCTGATACTTTCAAACAGCCAATAATGGGCTTGATAATGCAATAACAGAAATCTGATTGATTAAGTTTTCTAACATTTAATCGAATGTATATACTCGTACGACAACCCTTATCCACATGAAAATCTGTGTCCCATTAAAAATGATAAATAAGGAAAAAATGACAAACAACAAGCCATCAAGAACTGAGCTTAAAAAATTAACTAAGCTGCTCAAAGACAAATTACAAGAAAACAGAAGCAAATTCCTGAACAAAAATTTACAAAGCCTTTAAGCTGATAAGAAATGTGATTATTGACATTTGAAAAGCCACAGCAAACATAAAGAAACCAATCATTCACTATCCTACAACTAAAATCCCTAATTAACTGTCAAGTAAGGTCAAAAAGCGACATCGGAAAGGTTGAAATTTTCGCGCAACATTTTGAAAGAATCTTGCAACCACTTGAAATATTTGATAGATTTATACCACCTCTTGTTGTCCAAGGCTTCTGCGAAATTTAGCCGTTTACGCTCTTAGTAATAATAGTTCAAATCTCCAAGCTAAAAACGAAGAAAAACCCCAGATAACAGCTGAAATTCTAAGAGCTCTAACACCTACCACGTTGGGTAAATTTGCAAGCACAGGAAAAATTGCAAATGATGCAGCCCCTTATCACCCAATCTCGTTTCTTCCATTGTTGTGAAAACATTTTGAGAATCTTATGTTAAAAGAAATTATCGCGCTCAAAGAAGCCATCGCTACTCACACATTTGGATTTAACTAATCATTCTATGATAGACCAAGTGCAAACCCACAAACTTAAAACAATTCTTCCGATGCAGTTTACAGATCTACTAGAATTGCAATTATCGGTATTTTCGAATAAAGCATGGGCAGGCACCGTAAAACATAGAGAAAATGAGTGTAGGCGTTGCTCAGGTCAGCATACTTGGACCTATTTTCTTCACCTGGACCTATACACTTCAGATCATCCCGTTCTTGTGTTCAGAACAATTGTAACTTTTCTGAGGATACGTGCAAACTCTCCACTAACGTAATGGACTGGATTTGGACGAATAAAAAAATTATATATATATAAAAAACTCGTATAAGTTAGCACGTTCATAAGTGGAATGCAAATGCAACAGCTGGTGCTGCAAATAAATAAAAAAAATTCACATATTTCCTTGGAAGAATAAAAAGTAAAAATACTATGTTACAGAATTTCATACTTAAAACCCATAATCACTTTTTAAGCTCTTGAATTACCATAAATAAATTCTTTGACAGGCCTCCGCTCAGTAAGTATAATGCGGCCAATTTAAAATCCAACAATAAATACAATAAATTCAATTGCGTTTGATTGGTACTGGACATTTGAACTAGAGATAATAATTTAAGTATTTCGGTTCATGTTTAGATAAATAAACAAACAGCTGCCAATAATTTTTTACTTAGATTTAAATTTGAAATCCGAAGTGTGGCACATGAAATGAATTCGTTTTAAATGGACGAAATCGGGTGGCATATTTTTATAGCACAGCCGTCAGCTAAGGCTTTCAACCTCTCCGGGAATTAGTTGGGAAAATTGGAAGATGCAAATGTCATAAGATTCCCGCATCAATGTCTGGAATGAATGATTGGATGGGGAATGCACTCGGATCAATTATACTTAAATTGCTCCTTTAGACTACCAGACTGATGTCTTCTAAGTTCAGATCTAGGCTACAGACAATGCAGCAAAACCGATGGATGGAACCGGAGATGGATGGATTTACCTACAGCAAGGCTTACCAGTTTTGTGGATAGCCAAGCCGCGATCAAGGCACTGGCACGCATATCTACTCAAGATGTGTTGCAGAAGATCGCTCTCGCTTTTCCAACAAAACCACACTACACTTTGTAAGGTCTCCGGCCACTCTAGAGTGAACGGAAATGAAAGAGTGGATGAATGTCGCAGAAAACGATCTGAACTACACCTTCATCGAGTGTAAGAGGCCATACGCATTCCTCTAAATGAACTATGTATGCACTGCGATTGACTTGAGCGTAATAGCGAAAGCCAATGGAAGGTGGCTCTGCCCAAAACTAAATCGTAAAAGGACAAACTGTCTGCTTAGTTTCAACGAATCAACTTCCAACGAACTCACAGGTGTTATAACGGGTTACTGCGCTTTTGGCATACTATCCAGTAGAATAAGTGTACTTCACAGTGACTTCTGCAGCCACTGCGAAGATGAAGAAGAAATTGAGCGGGAAGAACATCTTCTCTGTGAATGTCCCGCACTTCAAAGAAACCATGCCAAATGTCTTTTTATTTGAAAACGTGGTATTTTCACTGGAGACATTTAAAAAAGATCCAAGTCCTTAATACGACCAAAGCGGTTTAAGCAGCTTAGTTCAGGGATAGAAATCAAAAGTACGATGTCTTTTCTTAGACAAGAAGCCTGGCTAGCCTAACCTAGATCGCAGTGTATTTCGAATTTTTTTATTTTTTTAGTTTTTTCAATTGGGCGCTATGGAAACTTGCTAGTTCTTACAAGTTTTGTGTTGTTGTACTTTTTATGATATTTGTGAAAGCTCTACAAAATTTCTTAACTATCAAATTTTACTGCAATATAAAGTACAGACCTATGGTTAAATCGACTCCTCCCATTATTCTCTGTATCTATCTCGTTTCCTTTAAGTTGTTTCCTACAACCGTTGTGTGAACAAAACCATTAAGCGTGGGTACAAAATTCGATTTGAAGCTTAAACTGGACGGTACCCCAATAGAGGAATTTCTGCAACACTGATTATTATGTATGTATTTGTGTGAGTGCGACTACGTTACCACGATACATTTTGCTTATCTCATAGCTGTTACACTATTTAACATTCTTACATCCATATGTACCTGTATGTACGCCAATGGACATATTAAGCCCGAAAAGCATACATCCTAGTTTGCATGAATATTATGGGCAGCAAATGTCACCGTAGTTTCCTAAACCACAGACAAGTTACTGTTGTGGATATAAGAAGGCGGTAATAATAAGGACCACCGCGAATCATTGACTACAGAGCAAATGATTGTACATGACTGCGCGCCTCTTTATGAAAGAGCCAGTTGTTCGTTTACTTTACGACTTAAACGAGACTAAATGGCACATGAAACGCATAAATTATGCACATAAATTGGCCAAGATAGCCAGGGGTCGGAGATGCGCGTAATTGCGAAGGTAAGAAGAAAAAAACAATGAACAAAGATAAAATGTCAGCTGAGTGGACAAAGTGAGTGCGGTATCGAATAAAAAGGCATCGAACTGAAATTGTAAGGGGGCATAAACAAATCGCACACCTAAGCCGAAAAGAAACTTCCCATAAGTCAATTAAGCGGAGGGTTGGAGGGTTCACAATACGCGTTTGCTTGATTTAGCCTCCGCTGCGGGTTCCTAATGAAGTTACTGAGACAAATAATATGACATTGACCCTGCTATATAATACAGGCACCAACATTTACACTTCATACATAAATGTGTATTTATGTAGTTTCATACCACCATTCAGTCGCCTTTTCTGACGCAACAGCCAAAATCGATGCACACCCAAGGTAGCAAGACCATTTGTGTAAAGACAATTATTTCCGCCACTGGAAATGAAGCATGTGAAAGCATGCCGCTGGCACTGATTTTTACGTTACCTCGAAAGTATCAAGTTGTGGCTGGTTCAAGTCTGAATGGAAGATGGTGGGTTCAAAATGTAAAAACTCTAAACATTAAAAGCTACTTCCTGTATAACTTAGTGGGAGTGGTGAATAGAGGATAGCGGTAATGATTCTTGAGCTTCTAGGTGAGCTCATTTAAGAATTGAGCACTGAGCTTCGTAGCTCATTAGACTCGTTAGTGCCACACAGTGCGGCAGCTAAACATCTGTTTATAAATTTATTGAGCCCTGTGTTTCGGTGACTTGTGGATTCAAGATTTCATAAGCCCTTTGAGAGGTACAGGGATCTACTCATCAAATAAAATGATCAACAAAAAACCCAACTTTTTGCATGCTCTCAAGCGGGAAAGAATTTAAACGCAAGCCAGTTAAATAGATCTTTTCCAAGCAAAATAGCCTAGAATCTCCAATGAGTATCGGACATAAAATTTGAGTTCAATATAAGTCCCACAATTTCGAACTTAAAGTCGACTTGGTATGCGAAAAACTCTTTAACTTCACACTCTTGAACTCTTTTCTGCCGTTGGCCAGGGTTGCAAAAGTTTTTTTTCTCATGTCAAAGAGGAGGCTGACACCAATGATAAACGACATTTTGATGCCGAAAATTGAAGCCCGTGACTGCCCGTGATACCCTGAAACAATGGATTTACTGCATCATCGTTTCGATAAGCATTATACCTCTTGTCTCGGACCAATGGATTGGCCACCACGATCGAGAGATATCACACCTTTTGACTTTTATTTGTGACGTTATGTATAGTATAGGTAAAGTCTAAACGCTTTGTAGATAAACCAGCTTCGATTGAGACATTGAAAGCCATTATTACAAAAGCTATTAACTAGATCCCGACCGAAGTCCTCCAGCGAGTCATTCAAAATTGGTGTGTACGGATGACCGAATTACGGCAGTTGCGGCCAAGAGTTGAAATGGATTATTTTTAAAACGGGATTATCCTTGAATTGTCATAGTTTTTATCTTCTGAAGATTATGCCCTCAGATGCAGCTGAAGCTAAACTTCAGCTCAGTAGCTAAAGCGGAGCGTTCTCACCTCAACTTGGAATTGCAGCTTATTTATATACAGCTATAAGACTCAAAATCACCAATCGATTGACTTTAGTAGCGCGGGCTACTGATTCGAAAATATAGATATAGGGATCCAGAGCTTACTAGTTAAATATTAATTTAGAACTAGCTAAGAACTACTACCATAGGGATGAGGCGGCCCACAACTGACAATCCCTAAAGCATCACCGTGTAAAATTCAAAAGTTGCTCGTATAGAAACGTTTAATAACGTGAACTAGACATGGTTCTTAGTTAACGAAAAGTTGACAACGTTAATGCAGATGCATTGTCCTTCAGGTTATACATATGTATGTTTATGAATATAGTCTGCCTAATGGAAGCGTGACCGCCAAAATTCAAACTCAAGAGTTCCACCCACGCGCTGTGAAATTTGCTAGAAAGAAAGCCTAAGTTGTTTTTACAAAATGAGTACGTATTTCCGCTGCCAAATTTTTGAAGAAGTTGAACACGTTCATCAATATGTTGGCATATTGGTATACCAAAGTTAAAAGATATGACGACTTTCTCAGGCGAGGTCCAAAATAAATACTTACTGAAAGCAAGATCAGAAGATCATTAATTTGTTTGTGACAAAGCCGAAATTTTGGGCCAAATTCAGAACGTAACTGGGCAAACGTAATATTCACGGATGAATCTTCCTTTTAACCAAATAGTTGCATATGTTGGCCCAGGTGTACTGCTGAAAATCGATTACTTCAACGAACTGCTCGTTAGGCGTCCAGTTAAGGTTCATATTTGGGGATGCTTTTTCGAAAAGGGTTTGGCCGTTTATTTGTGTCTACCGACAACTTGAAGGCAGTTTTGATTAATAAGATTTGCTAAAAAGCATTATTGCTGTCAGCTGCGAAGATATTAAGCAAAACTAGAAATTTTCAAAAAGACAATGACCTTAAGCAACGCAATCGAAGGTGTCTCGAGTGGAAACAAAAAAATGGGATCGAAATGTTGGCCTTCACAGTAGCCTCATGAGAACCCAATTAAAAATATTTGTTAAGTTAATAGTTAAGTAAAAACCCAAAAGAAAGCAAATATGGAAGGTCAAAGAGTTATCGGGCCAAATTCGATCTTTGGATTAGGAGCCGATTACCTCCACTACTTGCGCAGAAATCAACACACAATATGATACGAAGATGTAAGGCCAGCTAATAGTGGGGACTATACATTGCAAATATCGCGTATAATAAATATTATTATTTGTTAGAATCAAAATTGTCTAATAGTTTCCAAGTTATGGCGGTCACGCTTCTATTAGACAGACTGTACATACCAATTTACTCGAGTTTGTGTGTGTGATATTAATTGTGCGTATTGTCTTGCTTTTGCCACACTACATCCAGTGCATTCCATTGTGGTGAGCTTGCTGGAATTAATTTCGATTATTGTCGCATTGCGTGTTAGATAATTGGAATTTACTTGGATTGTGCCACCAAAGTTACGATTTGAACGTGCGTAAATTTTGATTGAAGAAGACACTTCAGTAGCAAGGCACAAGACGAGGGATATCGGCCTGCGCTAAGTCCATGGCGAGCAACTATGAGTATGCACATAAATGAATGAATTAATGCCGGTGAATGGATGTTCAAGGTTCATGGCTCGTTAGCACCAGTGTTGCTGCTACTTGGAATATTGCTTTACGCTTTCGCCTAATGTAATCTAAAGTGAAGTCATAAACATGCAAGCGCATGCATGGTATACACACGTACGTACTCGTGCATATTCGTGTGTAGCTCAGCTTAATTATGTTGAACGTCCGGAGGCAACACTGGACTCTGCAATTACAATATTTTTCTTCATACATATTTTGTTGCGCTTAAAAGAATATTGGAAGATAACGTTGCATGCATATTGTAACTATGTACGAGTATGTATATAGTATATGGTATAAGTAGATTGAAGCTTCTAAAACCGTTACATCTCGCATATTTTTTAAGCAAAATTTGTATACTTTGATTGTTTGCGTGCAACAAGGGCTAATCGTGCAGTATAGAATTAGGTTGGTAGAAATTTGTATGTTAATCGGCAATTATGTTCTCATATATAAAACATTCAAAATGTTGAAAAATATATTTATTAATTGCAGTCACTATTCAGCAGATGATGACTAACCTCCGATTAATTATAAAGAGTATGATAAAAACTCCGTCTGTTTGCATCAATTTTTACACAGAAACTACGTTCTTAGAAGAAAGTTTAAAATCTAATCCAAAAGCGTTTTGGGATTTTGTAAATTTAAAGAAATCTGTTTCCAATATTCCGTCCGCTCTTTTTTTCGGTTACAAAACTGCTAATACTCCCGATGCGGCTAATCTCTTCGCTGATTTTTTTAAGTCCAATTTTGCATCGACTTGTGACAGTGAGAAAAATATTTTCTTCAATATAAAGGATTTTCCAATAAGAGGAGTTATTTTGATATAAAAAAAATGCTATTTTTTAATATAAATGATCGGATATTTATTTCATTATAAAGAGGAAGGTTTGCCGTTAATAGTGGAAAATAACATCAGGCAAATGATCACCACGACCTCGCTTACAGGACAATATCCTTTTCATGAAATTTTCCATAGCCGAATTGCAAAGTGATTGCCCTATGTCCTCGACAGCCTCACGAATTCCATCGTTGAGGTCTTGATGTGACTCAGGGCTGTTGGCGTCACAAGGTGTTAAATCACCAGATCTCGGTGGACAATTGTGATCACATCTTTGAGAGATAATACGATCCGGAAACTTTTCCCGTAAAAGATAAATAGTTTCGTTGATTGTGTTGTACGTAGCGGCATTACTCGTCTTAAATCTTCTTCAAACACTGACGTTGATGGTTTGTCTGCGGTGTTATTCAAGCAGTGTGGTTCTTTACTATACCCTCTGTTGTTCATCTTTAACAAATCACTAACCTTGGGTACTTTTATTGAAGCCTGGAAATTGAATTTCATTTCACCCATTTTTAAGAGTGGTAATAAAAACGATATAAGTAACTACAGGCCTACTTAAAAGCTTTCCGCCACTGCAAAGCTTTTTGAATGCATCATCCAGGACAAATTGCTTTTTGCTGTCGAGAACATGGTGCGTCCGGAGCAGCATGGCTTCTTTCCGGGCCGCTCAACAGTGTCTAACTTAGCTGTATTTTCGGATGATTGTATCGCTGCCTTCCAATCAGGACACCAGGTTGACATCGTTTATACCGACTTCTTTAATGCCTTTGATCGGGTTTCCCATATAACACTAATGAAAAAATTTGCCTGCATTGGCTTTCACTCAGCCTTCTTAAGTTGGACCTCCTCTTACTTGCAGAATTGTTTGGTAGTTGTCCCTCTAAATATTTTTGGACCTATTTAGCAATGTGTGGCCTGGCATTGTCATGCAGCAAATCGGTTTGTCATGTCTGCCTCCCCATTCCTGTCGCTTTTCTTTGAGAGCTCGATGTGAACGCATTAGCTGCAGTCGGTAACGATCGCCAGTGATGGTTTCAGATGGTTTAAGGAGTTCAGATGACACCCTTCTGATCCCACCAGATGCACAACATATCCTTTGAAGCATGATTTTTGTTTTTTTCGTTGTCGATGGACCTGGTTCAGCTGGCAGGCTTCAACATTTTCAATGCCTAGAGCTATCATCAGTGATGTTGCGATGCAGAAAACCTTTCCTTCTCTGCCCTTCAAGAAGCATCTCACACGTCACCAAACGTCTCTCGCTATTTCTCTCCTTCAATTGCCTGCTCTCTGGACCATTTCCATCGCATGCAAACGTTTACCGACGGTTGATCTGTCCATATCCATCTCTTTAGAAATATCATCAAGGGTTCGACATGCGTCTTCATCCAATAATTGTTTTGAAATTTTTCGGTGCCCTTTCGCGATCTTTATCACTCACGTCGAAATTGGTACTTTGGAAACGTCGAAACCACTTTTTACAAGTTGTATTTGATGGAGCGTGATTACCGTAAATATTATTCAATATATGACACGTTTCAGCTGCACTTTTCTTTAAAAGGTAATAATGAAGCAAGACTTCCCTCAAATGCAGTTTTTTCAAGACGAACGTACTCGTAGACATTTTTGACGTCAGGTAAAAAATGATCTTTACACGCTCCAAACGCATGGCAACTACTGCGATCGAGACCTCACATATATACCTTCAAAACACCAATATTATTTTTTGACATACATAAAAGTCTCATAGAAAATAATATGCAGATGCGACACTTATATGGGACATATGGTAACCGCGACCCAAGAAAAATCTGTGCAAACGAATAATGATCGATTGTCCTGGCCGAGGTAAAGAAAGAAATTCCAGCTCAAGTATATGACTCCTAATCGAGCATCAACTCCGATCGTTATTCTGCTGATTCGGCAGCATAAGTGAAGTTAAGTGTAAAAAACTGTAATCGCAGCAGAGAGTCAAACCTTTTGCTACTCTATGGCCGCTCGTGATAATAGGAAAGATAGAAATATTGGTTTCCAGTTAGCAAAAAAGCACATAATATTATGATAAAAAATGCAAAAAAAAAAAAAGAATATATTTGAGATGACTACCTACCTAAAGCCATAAATACTTCATTTCATCTTTACCCCAGTTGAGAGGATGGATACTATATCGAGTGTAAGAATACGGTCTGCTCGATGCTTTGCTCTTCTATTTGCTCATCGTTCCAGTATGTTTTTAGCCGAAGAAAAACTATAACACGACCAAATAGGCTCGTTAGCTAAATTTTCCTTAGCTTTATTCTTATTCGCATGGAGATGAAATTCTTCTTATTTCCAGGCCCTTCTAGAAGGAAATTTTATTTGAAGCATTTTTCTGAAATCTACCGGTAAGTCAATTATTCCGAGCAACGCTTTTCAAGTTTTTTGAGAAATAATTCGTCAAAAGTTTCAATTCAACGTAAATTTCAAAACCAACGTACGCAAGGCGTCAATAAAATAAGTATAATAGTAAAATTTATGAAGGAAGTAGTGCTCAGAGAAACACCATGAATCCATGAAGGAAAAAAATATATCTTTCAGATCATCATGGTAAAACCTCTCATAATAATAATAATCTGATTCGTTCGTTATTTGGTAGCTCAAGTAGATCATTGAATTCACGTGGACAACCTGAATCTAGCGCATTCATTGAAAATATCTAAGCTGTGAATAAAGACTCCCCGGAAGATTTTTTTTATTCCTTTTCTTCCCAACGTGAATAAAAATTTCAGAAGATTTTTTTCGATTTTCTCTTATATCTTATTACAAATTAATTTTTATAAGTTTCAAACCCATCCATATCCGAAAAGCCAGGTACACGTTAAGAATTTTCCAATTGTGTGTGAGTAACTGAAGTTGAACGGATCGAAATCAAATTTGCGTTGTGTGACAGATAGATGTGGGTTTGTCCAATTTCCAATCAAAACAGTATTTATAATAATCAACTTCAATATGTGGGCTAAGTTTGGTGCATTTTGCAGGTGAATGGACTGCCCTATCGAGAGATGATTAACGATTTTTTTATGGCCGGAATTGAATGATATTGATCTGAACAACGTTT
>JAYXIM010041499.1:0-17184 GCA_037575425.1 Anastrepha fraterculus | reverse complement strand
AGCTTTTATTACTGACATTGGGTAAATAAATTTTAAACGTATTTAGAACTCGGTACTTGTAATACATGCACTCATTCAAGATAGCAGCTCTGCGTCAAGTTGTTTATGGATGCTTGAGTATGAAACATCGTCGGTATATATGCTCATATATGCACTTGTGTATTCAAATATTTTCACAAATAATATACCTGTGTAAACTAAAATTTTCTGTTGGATAACCAACGATTGGATTAGTTTATTGGTTGCCCGGTTGGTTAGACTTCAAACTTATTTACTAACTAGGAAGCCATGAAAACAAATAATAACAAAGCGGTTAGCTTAAGAATAGTTTGTTATTGTTATCGCTACTCTTGTTGCTGTAATTATTATTTTATTTACTCATGTGCAGGTAGTGCACAGTTTAGAATTTGTTTATCTTGGCTGGAGCTGTTTACTTTGAAGTTATGACTGGCGATACGGTTCTGTGTTAGAATACGCACGTTTGTCTACCTGTTTCAAAGTTGTGCAGTAATTTATAAAGTAAATATTAAAGTTTTCATTATTTTTGGTTGAACACCTTAGCAGCAAATACACAAACGTTGAGGGTTTCTTGTGGCTTTATTGATTTATGCCTGGTGATTAAGGATACCCATATCAGCGGTGATTGTTGATACCGATATTTCGGGATATAATTTGCTTAAATGTGTTTTAAGCTGTTTGCAAGACAGCCTGCACAAGATAAGACGAATGTTTTGGGTGATTATCTTGTTGAAATTGCCAAGTTGTCCCATTAAGGCACAGTTTGTCGACACTTGGACTTAAATTTTCCATCACAATGCCGCGATACACATGCCTATCCATTGTCTGATCTATGAACCCGAGCTTTTCGACACCAGATGCCGCGAAACACCCCCAAACCATCACATTTCCTCCACCGTGTTTAATTGTTTTGAGCAGGTTGTTCTTTTGAAGCTCTTTATTTGGCTTTCGCCAAATCTTTTGTGCTCCATCTGACCCAAATAAATTGAATTTTGATTCATCACTAAATATGGTGGTGTTCCAAAAAGTGCCCGCCTTATTTAAATGCTTTTTACCAAATTCTAGCCTCTTTTTCTTATTTACCTTCGAAATGGAGGGTTCGCGTCGAGGAACCTGGCCATGATACCCATCCTTATATAAGGTATTACGAACAGTTTGGGGGTTGAAACTGATTTCAAATGAATTTGGCAGGGTCTCACACAATTTAACAGCCGAAGTTTTTGGATTTTGTGCCACCGTTGACACCACAATTCGCTACTGTCTTTCGGTTAATTTTTTTTTGCGGCCAGATCTGCTCTCCGGTGCTATTTTGCCTATATTGCAATAACGCATAACGATGGTTCGAACGCTGGACCATGATTTATCGACAAGTTTGCCAATTTCGCGATAGCATTTTTTTTTTCTAAATACAGTTTTATCATTAATTGACGTAGTTCTAGGAAATTTTCAGCACCACGCCCATTTTGGTCTTTGTCCGTTTAAATCGCGAAAAAAGCGATAGTGAAAATAACCGTTACGACGCCAAAAGCATAATCTAACATAAAGAATGTGCCAATACTTTATTGATGTGAATTTGCGCCATATTTTACCTTTCAAGGTTGAAAATACCGTTTTCTATTTTTTTATATTTTCATTAGAAGAAAAGTTATAGCACTGGGAACTTTGATTTTTTGAGTGTGCCAATACTTTTTTGACTCACTATATGTATTATATTAGCCAGATCTTCACTGTGTGCGTGGTGTGCTTGGGATCGTTGTCCTGCTGGAAAAAATCCGCCAGAAAACTCCATTTTCTCAGCGCTTGGATCAGCTGAAGGATTTTTAAATATACTTCTTTTAACATTATTCCATCAATATAAACAAGATTGCCAAAAATGTGCTCTTGAATTGTTGCCGGCTTATCGACGTACATCTTTTCTTTCAAATAACCCCAAAGAAAGAAGTCCAACGGTGTCAAACATCGCCGCCATCAAATTTTTCGCGCAAATGAGCCATTGTTTCGTTAGCTGTGTGACAAGTGGCACCGTCCTGTTGAAATCACATATCGTCCACAGCCATATCTTCTAATTCGGGTCATAAAAAGTTTGTTATCATCTCACGATAGCGAACACTATTCACAGTAACTGCCTGACCGGCCTCATTTTGGAAAAAATACGGCCCAATGATGCCGCCGGCCAATAAACCGCACCAAACAGTCACTCTTTGTGGATGCATTGGTTTTTCGGCAATCACTCTTGGATTATCATTCACCCAAATGCAGCAATTCTGCTTGTTGACGAATCCACTGAGGTGAAAATGTGCCTCATCACTGAAGATGAAGTGCGCGATATACATTTTGATTTGAACGCCCGTTTTCATAATAAGCCTGAATAACTTTAACGCGTTGCTCGATTTTGTATCTTTCCATGATTCAAATTCAAATAGTCTGAAATTGAATAATGTCAAATGAAATGCAGAAAAAAAGTTGACGTTTAGGTGTGGTGCACATTCAACATCGGCCCTTTAAATTTAAACCACCCTTTATTAAAGAAGTGGATTATCAGAAGTAGATAGGCAAGAGCCGGGATTTGTTTTGGAAAAATTAAGATAACAATTCATTAACATCGACTTTTGATGAGCTTTTGATGTGCTGAATACCTGCCCAAACATTGTTAGCAGGAGAGAACAAAAATTAATAGAGGAAACAGTATTTACTTTATCATATCTACTTGATTCTGGTGCAGGTTCAAAATTGGAACTGACAAAGTCCACAAAAAGGTATACACCCTTCTTCATAGAGGAAATAGAGTTTGCATTGAAGATTAAAGATTTTCCTGCATTTCACATGACGTCTGAATGCTTTTAGATTCCTTTTAATTTTATCCTCAAATCTGTATACATAATTACACTGTGAAACTTTATTCAGATGCTTAAACTCTTTAGCCAATATTTTTTCCTATGAGCTTTGCCATTACATATTTTGTATTAAAAAAAACTGTTTCTCAAATGTTTATATTTTTAATTTGTTTTGTATACGAAGGAATTTGTTAGCTTTTACTGATACATGACGATGATACATCCTTCCAAAAATCTCGTACATCTTTGTTTTAAAAATATCGAAGCAAGTTGAGAGGTGCAAACAGTGAGCCCTAATCCAGAATTGAAACTTCAGTATAAACAACGCTAAAATGACAGCTTTAAGGCAAATATTTGTATATATTTTTTTTTTACGTATTAGTAAAAAGAGTAGCAGGGAATAAGTTCCATATATGAACTTAAAATTTAAAAATGTTTCTAGTCGTGCATGTTTTAAAGAGAGCGTGCGGTATTTCTTTCATTTTTCTACCTTCACAGCTATTTATTCCTTTTTATTTTTACTCGCCTCCGGCGCTAAATAAATTATGTAACTTAATTTCTTTTCCTGTTTCAGTAATCTATTATGGAAGTTATTTAACATTAATTCTCTACTTGCTTCTTTTTATTTAATCGCTTTTGTTCGATGGATACACTAATTGCCCTGGACATTCATACTTCTAATTATCTTGCATGACCAACTTTTACACCCAATTCCGTACAAAACGTTTCTGTAACCTTTTTCATCCTATGCACTGAGATTTTTATGTACATATAATAAAAGGCTTTTTTCCTTTGGGTATTTTCTTCTTTTTTTTGTTAAAAGTGCTTTAATATAGAGTATCCCGCACTGCAACGTGCACTTCAGTGAAAGCTGATTTTTCTGTGTCGTTAATTTATTTTTAAATTAATTACTTTTGTTTAAAGGCCTCTGATGTATTCTAGTGAATTTGTGCGCGCATTTAAATATGTTTGTATGTACATATGCGCCCATTCACTCACCCACCGACTTTTTGGAACTGTAATTTTTCTCCTTTTTTATTGCTGCTTTTATGCTCAATAAAGATTTTTCGATTAAATGAATTTCATTCTGCATATATTTTTAACGAAAGGACAATGCTCTGCCTGCTGGCTGCTGACTGGAAATTGCTGAACCATTTATGTTCAAATGGCATCTGGATATCTGGCTACAGAAGGATACTTTTAAATAAGCGGCCTGAAAAACAAAGCATTTCTTTATTCCATAAGTAGAAATTATTCCAAGATAAAGTTAGTTTGAACTGGTTGACTTGCAGTCATGCATAGACCGATTCGAACCATAGCATCCCAGATGGATTTCATTAGTTATGAGTTTTAAATACTCGACCCATACAGTGCCTGTTTTTATTGCAAGTTTAAAGAGACATTTAAAACTCACTGCTGAGATGTCTTCCAATGCGTCAAACTGTGGTGTCTCCAAATATTTTCAGTAAGTTTGGAATAACGCAGGACATCTGCAGAGGAGCTTCTCCTCACATCACAGTTTCTTTTTAGTCCTTTGCTCTACATTTCCTACATTCCTCGCTATCCGAGATTCCTATCTTAGAAGCATACGCTGCTACAGAGCTATTTCCCGTCATGTTTGCATTCCTGCAAGTAGACAGACTCTCTCACCTAGTGCAGAATTTTGTATCATGTTTCCTTTTGGTTGTTATAATGTTTGCATTGTCTTTGCTATTTCCTTAACAAGACCCGACGATAGAGAGGCCTCGTTTTTCGCTATATTGTGTACTATCTCCTTCGCTTCCATGCCCTTATGACCGTTGCCAACCCTTTTAATGCCTTCCTGCTCTGAAAAACCATCTTGTACGTTGTACTAAATGATATAATTTCTTTAATGACTTTAATTTATTCCAAGATTTAATGAGTATTTCGACTTGTCAAGAACACACAGCTGAACCTGGCACCTTGTAAAACTCCTCTTCTTTATAGGCAAACTATTCATCGATCACCTATGCCGCTCTGGTACGGTGGCCAAAAGTAGACCAAACTAAGACTCATATAACACTTAACAAGGTATACATAATAGCCTATCTGAGCATTATAGAAGTAATCCGAACATGCCCCACATCGGATTTAGGAATGGTCACTGGACTCATTCCACTATATCTTGTAGCCAAAGAGATGGCAATCGGTGCAGCTCTAAGGCTTCCCTATCTACTTCATCTCAAAGAAGGCACTCTTACAGGACATGTAAGGATTCTGGGTTCAATTCGGAACTCTCCGTACCTGACAGTAAACGAGAAGATGGAAAGGAAACTAGAATTCTCCAATAAATTCAAAGTGGTCATTAGTGACCGCTCAGAGTGGAGAAACAATGAAATATTCCTAAAACAGGACGCACAGGTGTGGTTACTGATGTGTCCAAAATGGAAGACGGTAGTGCCAACCATCAATTTATAATTGGTCTCGCGATACGGTGATATTTCAGCATATCTGATAGCTGGCATGTAGGCGTAGAAAAGGTTTAAGGCAGAATTTAGGAAACCAAGTGAGTCCTATTGCTTCTTAGGAAAAGATTGGAAAATAAAGAGTATCAATCAAAAAGAACTAGACTAGAGTAGAAAGCGATAATAAGTTGCATAAAAATGGCGACAAAAACTGTAAACCGGGTTGTATTTGTTAATGGCTCAGCGTAAAAATCTATTTCGAATGAAATCATAGCTGCTCCTATTCCGAATATATTCACATTTTACATATTCCTGCTAGCTGCGAGCTAGCAAAGGTGCCCAATTATTTTCACCTATTCACACGGCAAATCAAGAATTAAGCAGGTAGCACTCAAGTCAATGCAGTAAGTCGCATAGCGTTTGACACTTTTTTCTGTTAGTTTTTCATAAGAGGCTTTTTCATGGCAGAAAAACACTCTTAGCTTAATGATTTCCTACCGATGGGCGATCGTTCTTAGAAAAAAATTGTTCTATCATTTGCTGTTTCGCGCCCACATCGGCCTTCAAATAGAAGCAATGCCGAATGGTAGTCATTCACTAACCCATGAATCAAATGTGACATAATATTTGCTTAGATGATTTATATATGCCCCCATGACTTAATTGTTTTGCGCGCCAGTATAAGTTTGTGAATGCAACTTACGTTTCACCGACTATATTTTAAACACTTCTTTTTTTATGGGATATGTGGCCAAAAACTGAATTCTCATAGCTCATAACTGCCACGTGCATATGTATTGTTTTGTTGAATAAATGAAAATCTACGGCATTTTAATCAAATCTACTACAATACAGAGTTTTGCCTATGGTAGAGTCTCTTGCATGCTTTGCAAATTTATCTTACCCCTCAAATGTATTATGAAATTTACCCAAATAAAACTAAAAGTTATGGGAATGACAGTAAACCAAATTATTACCAAAACAATATTCCCAGATATCTTCATAAAATAATAAATTTAATGCATTTGCTAAAAATACTCGTGAAATTTTGATGATAGAAATTAAATTATGGTCGTAGATGTCAAATTGGCCGTTTTAGAAACTTTTCGTTTACATGTACATGTATGTATGCAGGTATGTGTGACAGTATAACCACGATTTCGCAATGTATGTGGGGCTAGATAAATATTTCCTTTTAAAATAAGCAATTTCGAGTGATTGATTAACTTTTCAAAATGAAAGTAATCAAAATAAATTAATTAATAAAAATTAATGGGTCAAGTTTATTTTGTTGTTGTTGTTGTTGTTGTTGATTTTTTGATAATAACAGAAATGCACATTTTAGTTTACAAACAATATCAAACGTGTTCTGAATAAGGAAAAGCCACAGGAATTGCACCAAATATATGACAACATAAGCTACGAATCACAAACTAACAACTACATATATATGTATATCTGTGTATGAGTGTACAGAATCTGTACAATATCTACAAACGAACAACAATAACTAAAATAACTGAAATAACTGAAACAAGTTGGTCAATAACAATTTTGCGATTACAATCAGTGAAGCGGCAAAGCACACACACTGATATATATTTGAGTGTATGTGCGAGTGTGTAACAAATTCTGAAGTGATTGCAGCCACATAACAGTGTAGTTATGGACACTTGATTATTGCTGTAGAGAGTTGGCAAAGGTTGCTAAAATCAGCAAGGAACAAATACACACAGGCATCCTATCACACGATTCCTGTAGACACACATACATAGATATAATCACATATGAATATGCATACGTACGGCTATCCTACACGGAAGTTCTGTACCAGTAGATTTTACCTAGTTGGAAATGTTTCAAAATAGGGTTGTCAATCAATAAATAAAAACTATAAAAATAATAGAAAAGCATAATAGTAACCATGAAGCAGTAATTAAAAGTGATGTAAGATGTCGGCCATCTTGAGCTACTTGATAAATCCGTGTTGTCTCTCGAAAAAGCTATTTTTATATCACAGCAAATTCTAAAGAAAAAGCTTTCAAAAATTTTGCTAAAAAAGTTAGCAGACAAAACTATTTTTATTGAGCCGCAAAACTTGGGCAAAAGAAACAAAATAAAAATAAAATATTCGTAAAAATCGTGAGGCACTTCAATGGCGAAAACTTTGCGTGTATCAATTTTTCAATACACTCTCAAATGCAGATTATTAAATCAAAACCAATACCAAAAAAATATTCTCAGATATCTCCATAAAATAATTACTCAGCCTGGAAGGATATGCCACAGGAAATATCCAAAATTGTGCATGCTCTTCATAGCTCTACTGAGAGTGGGGAACATTTATTTTGTGTGGGAAAGTAATAGATTTAAGATTCAAACTGTCAAAGCTTTTGCGAAATGTACCGAAACTTGTTGAAATTGTTAAAATCTAAAAATTAAGTTGGAAATACTAAGTTAAGGTGCATTTTATTTCAGTGTGGCTTTGGTTATCTTAATTGTTTGTGAAACTACGAGCTTTTGGATTTAGGATATTCATCTTTCTAAAACATGAAAAAAAAATCAAAACAAATTTGGGAGGCATTACTAAATTAAAGATTTAAAAATAAAAATACCACGAAATACAATATATTAATTTGAAAAAAGAAGGAATCCATTATTTTTGCGTAACTTTTTTTCGCAAATAGCGTAAAATTGTTTTATGATCGATTTTTAGCTCCTGGGTGATGCTACGACTACTAACATGTCGGTCAACTTCGATTATTTCTGTGGTTTTATTGACATTTTCGGCTACGGGCCTGCCTGTGCGAGGTATATCATTAACATCAAAAATGCTTGAAGGGAATCGTCAAAACCAACAGTGCATTTAATTAGAAGTTACAGTATCGGCACCATAAACACCATTCACAATTTCAGCGGCTTGCCTTACATTTTCGCCTTTATCGAAGAAAAACTGTAAAATTCACCAAATTTTCCATTTGCCGACTTCCATTGTTAAAACCCTGTATCTCACAACTGAATGGAACAAACAAAAAACAGAAAAGATTTTTTTTCATGACCACTACAGCCATCTACCGAGAAAATAATGCATTTATTTTGCCCAAACTTATATAAATATTGTAACTTGGTGACTAGGCAAATATAGGGGCCAATCACATTCATTGTCAATGCATATGTAATAAATCTACTGGAATGGTTAGTCTAAATATATAAATAATTCAGTACCATTCATAAAACAATAAGAATAATTTTACTATGATTTACATCGAGTTCTATAAATTTTTTATTACTTTTGTTTGATATATACTGTTATATATCCATATGTTAAAAAAATTAAGAAAAAATCACTTACAAAATCGGCAACCGCTTCACCAATTCCCATCGATTGCTACTCTCCAGCTCTTTCTCCTTCTCCTTTTATTTTCTAGCCTTGCGATATGCTTAATGCTTAAACATATGCCCCTTCTTCTCTTACTTCACAATTTCATCAATGGATTAAATAGCATCCAAAATCAGCTGTCAAACCTTACACAACCTTCTATTATAGAATCATCAGTATTAACAATCGCATTATATTGCACTTAGGTATTATAATATAGGGTGCGTACGGTATTTGAGGACAACTTCAGCGAAAAACTAATTAGCTTTTATTTTGAACAAAATCTAATGAATTTAAAAAAAAAATTTATGCAACCGTAACCTTATATAAATCTGTAAAATTATTCAATAAAATTTCCATTAGCTGGAATAACCTCTTCGTTCCAGGTCCGAGAACGATTGCATACTCGAATCAAATGCTCCTTATTTTTATTGACCATAACGGTACTAATTCCACCCTTCAGAGAAAAACTGATGCTATCATTAATATCTTGAGTTTCACATTCAACTACGCCCCATACGTATTAATCTGTCAGTAAGTTAAGGTCTGTGGGGGTAGGCTGCTATATGTGGCCATGGAAATTTATAGCCATCCAATCTTGTGTCGCCTTGGAAGAAGGCGGGTAATGGATAAGAGCCTTGCTGAAAGATGTATGAATCAGATGTATGCTGTCACCGTATACACTACCAATCCAGGGCTTCACTACTGTCTCTTGAACCTCGATATATGCAACAGAATATAACTATAATAAATATATTTCTCGATGCGAAATAGAGTTAAAAGCAAACCTTAAAATGCTTTGGAAATAAATTCGAAAAAGGGATGGTCTAATATTCCAACCAGAGTGAAATTTAATGGAATTAAATTCAAAGAGTTTGGCTCCGTAAATCTTTTTGCCTAGTTTTTCGAATGCAATTATGTCGTGGACTAAGAAAATACCAACTATGATTTTTGTGCTGATGCACCAACGTGGCAACTGAAGTTGCTCGCTCAATTTTCGTTCTCCCTATAGCTGAAGACCAAAGCTGGTAGTCTATATTCCTTACTATAAACTGTCTTCAGTGTATATCGTAGGATTTATACCGGAGATCTTCAGGCATAACTCGACGGATAAGACCCTCAGAAACATTGATTTTGAAGTATCCTCGCCAATCCTCTAATTCACGGCAAATCTTATGAATGAACGGTCGCACATAAGAAAATTAGGGATTTATAAATAAAAGGGATTTGCACATATAGCGACGATAACTGCATGTTTTTTGATTTCTTGAGTTAAGTTGTAAGCCTTTACGTCTTAACTGAAAAAGAGCAAAATCAAAGTAAAGGTTTCGGGAAGTTATCACCCCATATGTGCACTACCGTCTGCACCTTTTATGTGTATGTGCTTTAGGCCGGGTCGATTTGTGGGGAGGCATAAAAATCGCCCATTGCTCTGTGAAAATCATATTCTAGGGATCAAAATAAGAAACTTTGCCGAAGGAACCATACCTCTAAAACGAATTCTGATGTCCCCCAATTCGGGTCGAACTTTTTAGTTTATTTTCTCATGTAAAGGCCAAAAATGGTGATATTTTGAAATGGTGTTGGGGAACCCCCAGCGGAGTTTCAGGGGGTGTGCTACCGGCATGGGTGGATCGGCCGTCCAAAGTAAGTGGGGGTCGGTCGTACATTTGGACTCGATTGGAGCACGCTAAATGGGTCAAAGTGGGATTTTTCGTTCGACCCAAATTGGGGGAATTCGTTTTAGAGGTATGATTCCTTCGGCAAAGTTTCTTATTTTGATCCCTAGAATACGATTTTCACAGAGCAATGAGCGATTTTTAAACCGACCCGCCCTAATGTGCATATATAATACTTATTTTCCTTTCTTTCTATACTGAAATTAGTTTCAAAAAATGTCGTTAACAATACATATTTAGCTAAGGTGAAATTATAAATCCATTTGGTCGAAATGCGAGACGAATACGGGCGAGTTCGGATAACATTGTTGCGGTTTTCTATTCGTAGCCTGCAGTTTCTCTCGGAGAAAGCAGTCATAGTGAAAGTATCTAAGTATCTAGTATTTGTAGAATCGCATAACTTTCTAACTCCTTTTCAACAATATTTTTTAGACAGTTATTAGAGGAATAGTCTGAATTATTCACTATGAGAGGCATTGATAGGTTAAAATATTGGGCATACAATTTAAATAAGCTATTTATGTATGTTCTAACACTGCACATTTCACTCCGATCGATACTTTTGGTATTATTTCTAATGTTTCAAAACAACTTTATTCAAAAATATGGAAACCTTATTAGTCAAACTCTTTATATGGCTTAAAAACTCACCCAAAATAATTGTTCTGCAGAGGAATTTTCGAGAGTTTAGCATTTTGAATAATTATAAATTTCATTTAGTCGCTCACATAGATACATGATATGTATTTATACACATATACATACATATGCACATTTATATATATACATATCTAGCAATCATAACTAATGTTTATAAAATATCAAATAAAGCGTATCCCGCGTGATTATTGCGATAGCTACAGTAGATTTACCACCAATTTGGGTTTCGTGCTCAGCTGGGTGGCTGGGTTGAGAGTTGATGGCACCAGAAGAGAGTTGAGTTGAATTATGTGTACAAATATAAATGCTGATTCAGATAAACCGATAAGAGCACGTTTCGAATGAAATGATATGAATTTAATGGCATTTCCGCAAGTGAACCGCATAGAAACAACAATTGAAAATACCAATAGAATCACCCGTAACCTCTCAAATTAATGCTTATACATCAATACAGATATATGGAAATTGTTTTTGCCCAAAATCATTTATGTACATATATAAGTATTGTGTATCGTATATATTTTGTTGATGGCATTTCTCTTATTTGTTGCAATTTCAGTTTTCGTAATTAAGATTTCTGGAATTGATTTCATACCGTATTTAAAAATCAAATATTTTGTCACACGTGTGTGTGTGTGCCATATGTACAAATAATTCCAGACTTTCACTGAGATTTTTATTCATGTTGATTTATTTCACGAATAAATTCAGCACATTTTTAAATTTTAATATCCATCTTATTTTGTTTTAATTTTTTACGGAAATTTATTTTACTGAAATAATGAAATACAAGTAGATTCATTTATCCACAATGCAACAAAATCAGGTGGACAATAATGAATTTTGCAGGAAAAAATTCATTAAAAACATTTTGAACTAAGAGGTGAATTAATAGTCATGTCAACTTCCCTGAAAAGAAATAGAAAACAAAAATTTCGGTGCCGCTGTATGTTGCAAAAATAGCTTTTCTGCTTTTCCATTAAAAAAAGTTTATAAGTATTATAAATCAAAGGTATTCAGTACATCAGCAAAACTAGTCGTGTTTGTCCCGCATAAAACTTAAGCGAGTTTCAAAAACGTCTCACCAACTACTCTTCCATTTTACCCTCTTATTTGACTCTGCAACTCATGACCGGCTACAGCCAAGACAAACACCACTTATTTCTTTCTTAGCGAAATTGCTACAATCATTAATGCAGAGCACAGGTAATTCTGCCTGAATCAGGACTTCCATTGTGGTGGTTTACTTCCGTTGTGTCCCCGAGTGTGTACGATTCTTCAAGCAAATATATTGACTATAGAAATTTTGGCAGGGAATAAGCATGGCCGCCGACTACCGAATGCCATGCGAATGAATGAAATTTGAAATTTTCGATAAAGCAAAGGAAAGAAGAATGAAATCTTCGCTGCATGCGAACTATCGATATCGATAACTATGGTTTAACAGCTAATAATGACAAACTGAGTTGACATTTCTATTCAGTAAGGCTACGCAAATCATCCGGAATCGTTTAACGTCAGAACAATGCTTTAAAGTTATGGAACCATAAGCAAAAACAAAGTTATCAAGTAAGATTCGCCGCTAGCGAGTATGGTTATTACTCATTAGACTGGTATACCTCAGTGACGTACAAATATGTGTAATTTAAGGCAGCTCTATTCCCGCATTGCCCATATATGTATGTTCATTTATACCAGTTGCTTCATCTATTCGTCACTTGTTAACTCTTCGTGAAAAAAATAAATCTGTTCGTGGAGTTTATAGAGCGCTTCGTCCATTTTACGTGCGGTTAATACGCTAGTGGCATCACTGGTTCTTATTTCTTTCGAAATAGGAAAGAAGCTGCCCTTACAGTGAACGACGAATGATTGAATTTTTGTTTCCAAAAATTAATCAACTAAACATCAGCGAAATTTATTTCCAACAAGATGGCGCAACCTGCCATACAGCGCGCTTAACAATCGATTTATTAAACTGGTCGAATGAACCATAAACCATGAACCATGAACCATGTGACACGTAGCCGCTTATCTACCAGATCATAATAAAAAAATGCATTAGAACAATATTTATGTTTTATATTATCATTTCAAGTTCTCAAACTCTTATTAAAAAATGGTAAATTGTAAAATAACTTTTTGAAATTTTTATTATTTTTTCAAAGGAATATTTAGCGGTATATTAAATGTGACACTCTGCTTTTCAGAACATCTGCTTTATGTTTATATTCAGGTGATTTGAGTTGGTGGGTATTTCGATAAAAAAATTTCCATATATATATAATTGGCGCGTACACTCCTTTTGGGTGTTCGGCCGAGCTCCTCTTCCTATTTATGGTGTACGTCTTGATGTTGTTCCCCAAATGGAACATTTCCATATCATTCTTATAAATTCGCACAATAGATTAATTGTAACAAAAGTCAAAAAAGAGTAAAGTGAGTAAAAATCAGCACATCGATGGTTATTAAATAGCTACGAAATTTGATACATCACCAAAAAGTTTCGTGCCATTTAAAAAATGTAACATGAATCCAGAGTATAAATTTGAATGGATCAAATTCCCCCTACATAGAAATCGGAAGCTCTGGCTATCAGATCAAGGAGGCCGACTACACTTATTACAACTTTGACTGGTGACTGCGAACCTAATGTCGCTCTAAACGCTTTCTCTCAGCTACTTTTTGTGGGCGAAACTTGCGAACTTCAAAGTATTAGACTGAGATATATGCAAAGTTGCTACATCAACGCGATTACCGCTCACGAACATGGAAGGTCTCGATAATGGCAGCATATTTTCAATCTATACACCACTGTATTCCAGGGAATCAGGAAGTACCCAAATGAGAGAAAGAAAGTTTGAGCAAGGAATTAGGGAAAAGGGTCGAAACATACAAGAACCTCCAAGATTCCTGCTCTCACTAGTTGAGGTGAAGACTATAGCAACTACTAACAACACCTGGACTAATCTTTAGAACTGTGCAGTTTTGCGTTCGATTTGGTCATCCCTTAATTAGACAATAACGCTGGCCTTCCTTATGCTCTGAAAACTGAACTTTTATAGCTTCCCATGGGAATACTAATAAGTGGATTGGGTCACGGGGGTCGGAGCACGTAAATTAACATATATTTTTGGAGAAATTCTTGATATGATAACGAGGTGGCAGTTTATATTCACACAGATCGAAATGGTTTAAGCTCATGTAGCGACCAGTCTGGTTATCACAATAAGCTTCGGTGATCACCCAATGAACTCTTCATAGGCGCGCAGAACGCCAGAGAGGCTTCGGTGCCTTAAGGGGTCAGTCTACTTTGGAGACTCGAAAAAAAGGCTATATTCGTGATTTTTTTTTTGAGAAAACTATAAATGATAGTAATATAAAATTTGTTTGATTTATTAAATAAAGTCTTAAAATTCAGAAATAAATTTTTTTTTATTCAATTTTATAGTATTTTTAGTAAAAAAATAGCAGTGAAGCGTAACGTCTCAAACATGGGTTGGTGAGGCAGCTCCATCAGAACTCAAGAACGGCTTGTCTGAAACAAAAAAATCAAAATGTTTCAGATTCAGTAAGATACTGGCTACAAAATGACCCTCGGATATTAGGTTTTAATGAAGACAAAAAAAATGGCTGATAAAAATGGAAAATTTTTGATAGAACGGGTTTTTTTTTCGCATATTTAAAAAAAATATATAGTAAAAATTTAAAATTTCAAAACCCCCGAGGGTCAATTTGGTGCAAATTATGTCTAGAATAGGTGATCCAAATTTTATGAAAATCGGTTGATTAGTTTTTGAGATACAGTGGAGCTAGATTTTGAAAACGTTGTTTTGAGAAAAACGCGTTTAAAGTTTTTAAAAGTGAAAAAGTATGGAAAAATTTTACCTAAACTTAGTCTGCGATGCCTGCACCGTAAAGGAGGCCTTCTTCTTGCTCAAAATCATCAATTTCTTCAAGTCTTGCTTGCTTTCTTTTTGTTCTGGCCTCTTTTGAACAATCAGAACTGCGCCGGTTCGCAATTTTAATACGCGCGTCATCGCGATTTTCTGCGAAAATAATGGCGGTCGGACCGATTTTGACGCCCATCGTCTCCATTATTTTTAAAATGGGACGAAATCCTTCATTAAAAATACACGCCGAAACTTTGCAGGCAATTTCAACTATTTTTTTGCCATTGAACTTGTGTTTCGGCGCTATGTTCCACACACAGTTGTTGTAGCACTCGTTGCTATTTTGAGTATGGCCACCTAAACATCGTTCCAGCAGTTCGGTTTTCGTAAGATCCTCGTAAATCGGCTTGAGCACTTCTTGGACTTCTGAAGAAAGAGCAGGAGGATGTCTGTATACTGTTTTGAGTGCCTTCGCCTTGAGATACTTGCACCACTCGATCGAGCACTTTTGATGTTGCGGCTTGGTATCAGTAGAAATTTTATGGAAGTACCCAGCCCATATCTCACTTCGCATACCTTCAACACTATTCAAATTTCTTCTGACAGCTAAGCCGTAATTTTCTGACATCTCTTTCATCAATTTAATCGTCAAAAATTGCGTTTTCACTTCTGGCACTTTTTTTACGATAATTGTCTTTTTTTTCGTAATTACAGTTTTCTTCGGTGCGATTTTTTTTTCTTTTGCTTGCTTTAAGGCCTTTTTTTTCTGTATCAAAGATTTTCTCGCTTCATTCGCACGTTTAAAAATACGCTTAGCTACGTGTAAAACACATTCAAATTTTTTCACTACGAATTCTTCACCATAGGGAGCACAATCCAACAGCATTTTGAAGGTTTTGCTATCACCGTCGCCTATGTAGAAACCATATCGCACAGCAAATTTTTCTATGGACCTTAAAAACATTTCCACTATGCCATCCACCTCCATCTTCCCTGAACTTCCGATGTGATTTGCTGTGCAATTAATTTTATGCTTCACAGACCAGGCTTGGAAATCTAATGTATTTTCTTTACCTTTCCATTGTTCACACCCTTTACAGTAAATTGATCGTATTTCAACATCGGCGACTTTTCCAGTGAATTTGAGAATGAGGGAAATTATACCAATTAGAGAAGAAAAACCTCTTTTCTCCCATGATCCATCACCAGAAACTGTTAAAACGTCCTCAGGCAGCCCTTTCTCCTTTTGTATTTCTTTCTCTTCGTTGATAGCTTTGCGCGTCACTAAATCGAAAATGTCGTTAACTGCAATGACAGTGCTGTCAACGATTTCATAGTAAACCTTCTTGTTCAAACCTTTGCCTATGTCCATCAGTCCACAAAACATATTGATTCCAGCTAGACCAATGCCCATTAAGCGCATCACAAATACGAGACGACGATTCACTTCATGACCAGTATTGATCATCGGGCACGAATCGATGTATTTTTCGCCACACGCACAACTCACACACAACTTAAAACCTAAGCCACGTTCTCCATATTTAGAAAAAGAAATTCCTCCGTTGCAAACTTTGCACTGTATATAATTCGTTAACGTTGAAAACACAAGAAAACTTAAAATGCAGTAACTGCTAGCTGGATCTGTGTGCACATCGAACCTCTGGTCCGTCGCATTTTTCAATTTTTCTGCTGATTTACTGGTTACTTTGGTAGTTTCAACTTTATCCGAGTGTTGATTACCAATAAACTTTCGCTTTTTGCTTCGACCTGCATGAGCTGTTGTCTTTTTACCCATGATTCACACCGATGCTACTCGTACGCAGTTAAAACGAATACTAATGCTCAAATGACGATACAGTTTTTTTAGCGTTAGTTTTTACTCTAAAGTCTTACCTAAAACTATACTTCTATTTCAAGAAAGACTAAATACACTCAAAAATATAAGGAGCTTATGCAATTTGTGATGCGAAGCAGTTGTTTCACGAACAAAAACAACAGACGAGATTAAAAGGCTGAAGGTTCATCGATGCACGCTATACGCGCAGGTAGACGAAATAAGGTACTGATGTTCAAGTAAAAAAAAAATAGTTAGAGTGCTCGGATTTTCTTAAAATTTTTACACAATATTTCTGGATATATATACTTTCAAATTATGCAAAAAAAAAAAATTTAAAAATTTTAAAGTGACAAAGTAGACTAACCCCTTAAATGATTAAGAGGATTCACTTGTTAACTTAATCTCATATTTTAAAGCGTAGACCAAGATCTTCCTGTAAGTTCAACAATGAGTCA